>JANHGC010003075.1:83079-97507 GCA_027560395.1 Boaedon fuliginosus | reverse complement strand
AGAAACTTTCTGACAGTGAGAGCAACCAACCAACCAGTGGAACAGAAGTTGCCTTCAGAAGTTGTGGGAGCTTCATCCCTGGCAGCTTTCAAGAAGAGACTGGACAGATGCTTATCAGAAATGGTATTGGGTCTCCTGCTTGAGCAAGGGGTTTGTATGACCTACTATAAGATCTCTGTTATTCTGTATCTGGCCTCTCCCAATCTATGCTAGCATGGGATTCTAGAAACACTGATCCCTATCCACCTAGAGAGCACCAGATGGAAGAAGGCAGGGTGTAAAGTAAATGGTTATAGAGAAAGTGGGAAGCAGCTGTAAAAGCTTGAGTTACCCTACAAGGCTGGGAATGAATATTCATGCTTAGTCCCTTGGCTTCCAAGCAATAATGTTGGGTCATAGGTAGCTTTCGTATTTCCACCGACTTCCCTACTCTCTTCATTTTTAGATTCGAATGCAAGCTCAGGGCAGCCTGTTCCAGGGAGGCATGATTGGAAGCTTCATCGACATCTACCAGCAGGAAGGCACGCGGGGCCTCTGGAGGGTAAGGGCTTCTTGTATTCCCTCCCACTATCCATGTGTTCTGTCGTTGCTTCCAAAGGAAAATGTGGAGAAGGCTTGTCTTAAGGCAGTTTTTATTATGTTTACCTTCTGACTTTCCTCGGGGGTCGATATTCTCTGAATTTGCTTGTTTTCTTGGAGGCTTTTCATTATCAAACTAGGTAATTCCATCAATGCTAGAAGGGGCTGGGGTTTGTGGAGTGGAGGAGGAGGAGGACTGTGGGGTCCTTGGTGTTCTCTGAGTTTAGTTGTGTTATTATTATTATTTATTTGGTTTGTATCCTGCCTTTCTTCCCCGGTCAGAGGGAACACAAGGCGGCGAACAACATTTTAAAAGAACAGTAAAAACATTATAAAATGTAACCAAAGAACATTAACAATAAAAATCTAAAAGCACTACAATAAAATTGTTAAAAAATACAAACGTACGAGGGCAAACATACAATACATTTGTCCTTGCATGGATGTTTCATTATCCAATTAGGTAACATCAGTGCTCTGATTTTCCCCTGAGTACACATAGTAGTGCTTAAAAGAATCACCCCTGATTTCGTTGTCACTTCCATAATGCTGTGAGTTTGGTTAGTCTAAAAAAGGGTATTACTGGCTCAAACCTATGAGCTGGGTTGGCACAGTGGTTAGAATGCAGTATTGCAGGTTCATTCAACTCACCGCCAGCAGTTCGTTCCTGACTGGCTCAAAGTTGACTCAGCCTTCCATTCTTCTGAGGTCGGTAAAATGAGGAACCAGATTGTTGGGGGGAAATATGCTGAGTCTGTAAAGTGCTTAGAGACAGCTGTAAAACACTATGAAGTAGTATATGTCTAAGTGCTATTCCGTAGAGACTTGAACCTGCTGTCCTTCAGCTTAAACAAGTTGAATTTAAGATTCAGTCCTTAGGCAGATGTGGCTGAGTCTAGAATTTTTAGAATCACAGTTGTGTTTGAAAAAACGTTATAAACGTGTGGTGGTAGCAATCACAAAAATAAAAAAAAATTGGAATGATTTCTAGTAGTGGAATAATTTTAATACTTTCCCTCAATTGAAGTGCTGTCCTTCTTCATTAAGGTCTCTCATTTTTGATTTTCGGGGCCCAGCCGGTAAGACCCTAATTCTCTAGGAACGGGAATGGCAAAGAAAGCAAAGCGAAATAACGTAAACCAGAATAATGCATAGCAAATAACAGATTTTAATTTTTGGTATGAAATCGGGGTTTTGCCAAAAGAGAAGTTGATCAACCAGCTGTACAGATCTATCTTTTTAAAGCAGCATTGTAAGTGCCTTGAGATCAGAACTACGAGCCAGTGGACCATATTTTCCCCTGTGCAAAATGAAGCAACCTGCAAACTTCAAAACAATTAAGGATGGGATAAATTGAAGTTATCCGATGGTGGCTAATTGATCGAGATGTGGTGGCTGGAGCCATTCTAACCTCAGCTCTTTTCTTTGGCTAGGGCGTGGTTCCCACGGCTCAGCGAGCTGCTATTGTGGTAGGAGTTGAGTTACCAGTCTATGACATCACCAAGAAACACTTAATACTTTCAGGACTCATGGGGGACACAATTCTGACACATTTTATGTGAGTACCTGCCCCTGTACTGGTGTTTAACCTAAATGTATTTTTCTCAAGTTGTGTAGGCTGTGAAATGAAGCATGGATTTTGGGCATGAGTAAGTAGTCAAGAGCTCACATTTTGGCACTGCGACTTTTGGAAATCATGCATCCTTCCAGTGCGTGGATACTGGTGTTCCACTAAGCCACATTATGGACTTGTTTAGTTTTGATTCAGTATGACATGTGAACCCAGCTCTATAAACCAAGATTTATGGCCCAGTATTATGCGTGATCTAGATCTTGTCGCATTTAAATATAGCAAGAACAAATGCAAACGTCTGTTAGAAATTGTAAGGAGCAAAGAGACTTAACACTTCTGTCAAAGCCATCCTCTAGGGAGGCAACGTCATTACGGTTCTTAAAATTTTAGGTGGTTATGGAAGAATTGGAAGAAGAATTGATCATTCTGCCATACGCAGTTAAAACTTGTGGTTTCCTTTGCACATTTTCTTCCAAGAATCACACTGAGCCTGTTCCTGAAATCAGTGCCACGTAGAAGGAAGGAAATTCACAATCTCTAGCTACTCTGTGAGATGCACCAGCTTTTAAACGGCTTCTTCTATGCTTGTCTTTTCAGTTCCAGTTTTACCTGTGGACTGGCTGGTGCCGTAGCTTCCAATCCCGTGGATGTGGTTCGAACCCGCATGATGAATCAGCGGGCCATAGTGGGAAGCGTGGAGCTGTATAGGGGAACAATGGACGGCCTGGTAAAGGTAAGAACTACAGGGTCACCATCTTGAGGGAATCAGGATCAGTGTGGTGTGGTTCAGGTGCTGGACTAATAGTAGGGGCACCTGGTTCATTCCCACGCTAAGTCATGGAAATGCATTGGTTTACTTCGTCCCTATCTCCCCCCCTACAGCCTACTTTTCTTGGTGTGGTGAGAGCAGTATATAGGGGTGAAGTGGGAATCCCCTTATGGGGTGCTCCAAGCTCCTAAATAAAGGCATGATGTAAATCTAAGAAATGTTGGGGGCGACACAGAAGGTGTGGCTCGGGATGTATTTTCAATGTGGTTTCTTATCGCCTCTACAGACTTGGAAAAGTGAGGGTTTCTTTGCACTTTACAAAGGTTTCTGGCCAAATTGGTTGAGACTTGGTCCCTGGAATATCATTGTATCCTTTAGTACGCAAGGCAGAGGCACCATCGTGAAGGGAAAGCTGGGGAATGTTTTTGAAGACAAGAGTTTTGTAGACATGGCAAATTTCCTGCAAATGCTGAAGTTACCCAAACCTATTCTAATCTAATTCAGCATGTTGTGTGAACCTGTTATTATACACCAGAAGAATAACCCATTTTTACTGAGCTAGGTGAGCCTGTGAACTTGTATGTTAAACGATTTTCTCTATGCATTTCATTTGCACTGCTGTATCAAGCAATGTGTTTACACAATGTTTTAAGTGGTAATTCATTTGGGAATTTATTTATTTATTTGATTTATATCCCGCCTCTCTTCACCCAAAAGGGGAACTCGAGGCGGCCAATTGAATAATTGTACACATTTCAGGGGAGCAGAGAAGAGCTACTGGAGATATATTCTATCCATGTCAAATTCATCTTCATCTTTAAGACCTGGGAAAGACTCCTGGTCAAGTGACAGGAGAACCCTGCCAAATTTGATACTCACGATGCACTCAGGGTATTAGCTCATTTTTGGATAGCTATCCAGAGCTGTTCCTTCCACTGAAGTGATATAAAATATCTTATCCCCCTCTTTTCTTATCATGGCTCTCCTGCATTAGTATCATAGACGATGATTAGCCATTGTAATTCCAAATTGTTCTCGCGTGTGTGTGAAATCAGAGCTGTTGTTTATTGCTTTTAATTTTCGCCTGCTTTTCACACTAACATATTTCCTTGATTTCTGCAATTCTAATCCCGTGAGACTGCTTGGGCTCCTGGGATTGTTGAAATGCTAGACGTGTTACTTAGCTGGAAATGAAACCCGGAGGAGGGAGGGAAAGGTTAGAAATATCCTCCTTTGAAAGTTATTTCTTTAACTCAACGGCAGTTTTTTATCACCTACGAGCAACTGAAGAGGCTCCCCTTTTAAAATGGATCGGACTGGTCATCCCGCTGGCCCTTCCATTCCCCTCCATTCCTGCATCTTCATGGTTGTTGGTTTTTTGTTTTTGTTTTGGTCTACAAGGACTTTGTTTTACCCTCCATGTGCTGAGTGCTCAGTAGTGGGAGGGTGGCTTAAAGGGGAAGGGGAGGATGGGTCCACAAATACAGTATTCAGAGCCTGGTGCACGTGCTTTTTTCCCCCCCAAGGGAGACAGTGGAACCCGGAGGGGGAGCACTTAGGTCTGTGTTTGTATCTTCCATGAAGAGAGCTGTGAGTTAAAAATCCTTTTCGTTGACATGCGGCTTTTGCAGTAGGCAAGTCCTCTCCCCCTCTGAAAGGGGGAAAGAAGGGGGCTGCTGCAGGCCTCCTTTCATTGTCCTATAACCCCATTAAACTATTTATTGGAATCCAATGCTGTGATGCGTGTGCATTTGTATTTCTGCAAATACTAAAGTTTTCTTAAAATAGGGCAGGCGCCTGCCTGTTTAAACAGGTCTCTTTTTAAAAGGAGGAAATAAGAATTACTTGCCCAGCTACGTGATTTATACACCTTCCAGGCTTAAAGGAATGTCCCTGAATCCTGATCTGCTCCTGTTACAAACCAGTACAACTCTAGAGAAAGGATCACCCAAGTAGTCCTCAAAATTCATCCAGTGAATTGTAGTTTCTGGTTGACTGCTGGATAACGTGCCTGATCAGAATGAAAAATCAGAAAGAGCCTGATTTTTAGCAGCTCCTAAAAGCTGGGGGCCTTTTAATAAAATCTGTTAGTGGCTGCTACTGGAACCTAAGCCTGAATTTTTGGTTACAATCAATCGACATGGCTCCTCTCCTACAAAGAACCCTACATTTCCCATCACCGTTTACACTGAGCAGATAAAAAGTAGCTTTATAGAATCGTGGCTATCCAAGACACCATACGGATAGAGATGTCACTAGCAAAAGGCAATGAATCCTGACCATACAATTCAGCTACAACAGGTGCATGACAACACGGTGGGCAATAAAAATAGCCCTGCAGCCGGTGCCTGGGGAGAGGGGGTGTTACTATTATGAAAGAAGATAGAACAGGGTTTCACCCTGATGGATTCTCCAGCCCTTAAGCGAGCAGAAATGTGTGTGACAGTTCCGTGCCTAACCCAGGATCTCCACAACATCAGTCACAAATGTATAGCATTGGATGATCCCTCTCGACTTCCTTGGGCCATCTGAAGTGCTTTGTGGAATTGGCATTGGATGTTTTCCCAATTCACAATAGTCTACCCACACTGGTCAGATGGACCAGCACCTTCTTTGTCAACGCTTTTGGGGCAACACTCCAACCACTATTGATGAGAGACCCGGCCGACAGCTCTCACAGATGGCATTTCATCTCGATTTCCCCCTAATGGGCTCCAGCACATTTGCAAGTATTCCTCCTTTCGGGGGTTTCTTCAGCCATTGTTCACTCCTCCATATATTTGTTTTTGCAAGGGCAAACACCATCAAGGGCCAATAAAAGGAACTCAATGGGTAATTGCGCGGAGCTTATGTTTGCATACTCCGGGCTTTCTTGACATCATTGGTGCAATTAAGCACCGAGAGTTATTAAAATTTGGATAAAAGGCTCTCCTTCCTTAGCAGCGATATCTCACAACATTTTTCATTAGCCAATGGCTTGCTTACAGAGAATGGTTGTTTTATCACCTGGAAGGAATTAAAAAAAACAAGCCATTAATTTCCTCCCCTGCTCTGTCTCCCCCAATGTTATGATCACCTAGATCTAAGAATTGTTTACGGGGACAAGCAAACGATAGCACTGCCAGAAAACCCTGTAAAGCAACTTGAAGACATGTGGACTTCAATTCCCAGAATTCCTCAGCTAGAATTCTGGGAGTTGAAGTCCACAAGTTGTAAAGTTGCCACATTTTGGAGACCTCTGCTGTAAAGCACCGTTGCCTAACCTTCTAGGCTGCAATCTGCAGGGAAGAACACAGCACCCTAATTCATGGGATTGTAAGATTTGGAGCAGATTGACATCAGCCTCTCTGTCCCTTCCTCCGTTTGCATGCTTAATTTTGTTCCGGGAGTTAGAATGATCATGGACCTAATTGCTTTCTCCATCACAGCAACATTGTGAAGTAGATTAGGTTAACCCACAGGTGCTTTTCCAAGAGGCAGCTGGACTTTCTGGTTTTTTTCTTTTGAAGACGTTTCGCTTCTCATCCAAGAAGCTTCTTCAGCTCTGAGGCGAAACATCTTCAAAGAATAAACGAGAAAGTCCAATTGCTCCTGAAAAAGCACTTTTGGGGCAAGTGTGACCTGGATGACTGAGAATCCCCATAGACATCTAGATTAGGTTAAGGCCGCCTGCTCAGGATCAGCCAAGACAAAAGCATAAACTGGGAACTTCTGGGGCAAACTTTAGCCCTCAACTACTTTGGTTGGGGTCTTGGAGTCTTCACTGGCAGTTGGCTGCCATGTTGGGGTGCAAACGCATTAAAATTATCATGCAAACCTTATATAAGAAATAACAGCTTGAAACACAAGCCAACAATTGACTGCTGCCAGAGGGAAGGAAAAACCTCCTCTTGACGTCCTTCCAATATTAAATGTGGCCATCTTAAATCTCACACTGCACCAGACATCAATTTAAACATGTCCCACTTTGGCCTCTTATGCATCCGGCTTGCTTGGTCCGGCTGTATCATGTGGCCTATGTTGTCACTGTTAATGCACAAACAAGGCTAATTCAGTTTGCATCCAGCAAGGTGCGGTTCCTGTCCTCTGTTTCCATAGGGAAGAGACGCAAGCGTTATATAATTAGAAGCTTTTGAAACCCCCAGGTTCCACTTCTTGCTTTTCCACGGCTCATTTATCTGGACCCAAGCTATTAATGGACGGGGAGTAAATACGGTCCATCTGCCAATCTAATTGAACAGGAAGTCGTCAGGAAGCGATCTCTTCGCGAGCGGCAGAAAATTATAAGCGATTTTATCCATTTAATGGAATGGACCTCCACGTCGTAAAAATAAAATGTGTTCCTTTTTTCGTCCTAAAGAAGCAACTTCATAGTAGTACTGTATTTCCCATTTTTCTTATTATGATACGTTTATGGGTGCCAAACCTCAAGACTGTTGACCTCAACTGACCGCAGGGACGCACCTTTAGTTGACCCTGTTCTTGTAAAAAGCAGCAGCTAACCTTCTATAGAAAAATCAACTGTACGTTATGACTAAGCATCCCTTATTCTTTTGTCAGGACCCCTGAGCCAATAAATGCACAGATAACTTCAATAACTATCTAAACATCTCTAGATGATTAAAAAATGGGAGCTTCTTTGGGACCAAGGTTCTTGATCCCCTTCCAGGGCTAGGTCTAGAGTTTGGGAGTCTCTTGGCACTGCCACCCCATTGCCCTCTACAGCTTAGTCATAATGTACAATTATGAAGAAATAAATAGCTTTGTAAATTGGAGATACACACAGTGGTCAAAGTGGCCCTAAACGTCTTACTGCTATGGGAGGTTGGAGGTGGAATCAGGAAACCTGATTTCTGCTCCCACATTACCATGGAATAACATTGCTTCTGGACTGGGTGAAACATATAAGAGAAGAACCTTACCAGGATATGTGCCAGAGTGCCTTTAAAAAAAACCAAACCTATATCAGTCCTTCAGCTGGGCTACTGAGATGATATAGAGTGGTTCTCCAGGCTGGGTGGGAGCAGCATCAGGCTGACTGTCGAAGTGCAAAAGAGGGAAGATTTTGTTCCTCAGGCACAGGCACATGTGATAGATCTCCAGGCGCACTTCCTTCTGCCAATATCCATAGACGAGGGGATTTGCTAGAGAGTTGCACACGCCCAGCACCCAGAGGTAGTGTTCCAGCAGGCGATGGAGGTAACAACGTTGGCAGGCAATCTGGACAATGCTCACCACAAAGAAAGGGGACCAGGAGAAAGCAAAACAACCGACCAGGATGGCCACGGTACGCAGTGCTTTGGTATCGTTGGGAGGGTGAGAGGTTGGGCAGGCGGGCAGGCCGGCGGGTTCCAGTTCTCGGATGTGCTGGATGTGCAGGGAAGCGATCTTGAGCAAGCGGCAGTGGAAATAGAGGAAGACGAAGAAAACCGGGAAGAAGGTGACGCAGAAAACCACCAGGGTATAGGTGGGCTGAAAGACGCCGAAGAAGGTGCAGAGACCTTGGTAGTTCTCCTCTTGGAAGCTGTGGACCATCACGGGAAGGAAACCGATCAAACAAGCCAGCAGCCAAGGGCCTCCGATGCAAATCCCGACAACCGGGCCGCACATGATTTTGAAGTAGCGGAAAGGATGCGTAATAGCCAAGTACCGGTCGAAGGTGACCAACATCACCGTGAAGATGGAGGCAGCCGAGGGGCAGGTGATGGAAGCCATCTGCAAGACGCAGTACCGCTGAGGGGTCTGGTATTCGGGACCAGAGAGTTCTTCGTTAACCAGACCCGTGATGGTGAAGCCGACCAAGTAGTCGGAGATAGCGAGGTTTAAAACGAAGCACAGGCCAGGGCAGTGGTTCTTCCAGACCAGCCGCGCCAGCGCAACAACCACCACACAATTGACCAGCATGATCAGTGAAGCCAGCAGAGCAAGGATGACCCCAAAGGCAACGTTTCCCATACTGATGATGATGATGATCCCTTTTCTGGAGCAAGGTGAGTGTAGGCCCCCTTAAAAATAAATCTAAATACAGACTCTTCTCCAAGCGTCTTTCAAGGAGGTTCTCCAGGCTGAGTAGCCAGTTGGTAAAAGCTCAAGGGTTGGCACCCTTGGCCAACCCATCCTGCTCCCTTCTGTAGCCTTCGGCTGAGCGCATAGGATATTGCTATTGTTTTGCCTAGTCCCACCCCTGGTTTCCAGACAACATGGAAAGAAGCCACTTCCTGCATTCAGCTCTTTAAAGAATATTTGAAAAACGGTCTTTGGCCTCTACGGATGACCTCACCGTCTGTGCGTGCCTGTGTGTAGATATCTGGAGTCATAAAGGATTTCATTAGGTTCTTAACCCGTTATAATGAATTCTGTGGAAAAAGAATAAAAAGAAGGCACCTCCATATAAGAACCCCTCTTCTGTTTTTTGGGGGGAGCACTACACTTAGGAGATGTCAATCCAAAGACTTCTGTTTTGAGTCCCTGCCTCATAGTCTCGTTTTAATTCTTCAGAAATAATCCCACATAGCCAGGAAAAGAATTATGCCGTCTTCAATAATCTACCTTTTATGTATTCATTTCAATGTATTGACCGACCGGCTCCAGTCAAATTTACAGTAATGCTTACCAGGGTGTAAATACAGAATTTTGGAAACGGAGAGAGTAGCTTCTTACCCCGATGACAGCGTTGTTCATTAAGGCGGCTGGACAGTCACTTGTCTGAAATGGTATAGGATCTCCTGCTTGGGCAGGGGGCTGGACTAGAAGACCTCCAAGGTCCCTTCCAGCTCTATTCCCACAGGGAGGCCCTGCTCCAGGTGCCGTCAGCAAAACAATGCTGGCTGGCGGGCCCGCGGGCACGGGCCTTCTCTGTGGGAGCGCTGTCCCTCTGGAATTCGCTCCCCCCGAACTTAGGACCATCTCCAGTCTGCCTGTGTTCCGCAAAGCCGTAAAGACCTGGCTTTGTCACCAAGCTTGGACCTGATCCCTTATTACCCATCCCTGATGTTTGATTGGAGAGTGATTGTGCTTTTGTGATTTTACTTGTATAGGACTGTTTTTATTGTATTGTTAGCGGCCTCGAGTTCCCTTTTGGTGAAGAGAGGCGGGGTATAAATTTAATAAATAAATAAAAATAAATAAATGATCTGCAAAGGGTCCTGTTGTACATTTTCCTGTTAAATTTTCAAAAATGCAGCTGCCCACCTTTCACTGAACTAGTAAAGGGTGGATCTGACAAGATCACATCAGGTTGGTCTTGTCAACTGCGTCTTATCAGAGAAAGAGGCTCCACTGACACATTTATTATTCTGATGCTGTTCAATGGATTGTGTAATTCAGCGCAGTTTCCCAAACATGAACAAATCAGGTACAAATTTCTATGGGTAATCCTTGACTTACAACCAGTTGCTTAGCAACCACTTGAAGTTACAACGGATCTCCCTAGGGGTGCCTATGACTTAGTTATAAAGTTCCAAGCATTGACTATGGTTTTTCAGCAAAACTGGCCCATAACGAATCATGGCTTTGCTTCATGACTGCGGCAGTCAATTAACAATCGTGACGGTCAATTTATGACCATGGAGGTCGCTTAACTACTGCTTCCAAGGAGATTATAAAATCGGTTTGGTCGCATGGATGACCCAATTTTACAACTGTCACAACTTACGACCGTGATGGGCAGACTCATGATGGTCATAAACCGAGGACCACCTGGAATGACTCTGATGCCCAAAGAATCTGTGAACTTAAGAGCCACAAATGCAAAAAACTCTCACTTACAGAGTGCATTATGCTATAGCAGCTTTCCCTATTTGATGCTCATTTAAAAGGGATTACACAGTTTCAAAAATTTTGGACCAAACTGATGTGAAACTTTGGGAAGTCTAATTCTAACAAACTTGAATGTCTGATCAATATTAACATTCACTCTACCAAACCAGAAGTACACTGCATTGCAGGTCCCCTTTTTTTCCCTAGCAACACCATTAAAAAAAATCATTTCATTGGATTTTCACAAAGCAAGACCTTTTATATTAAAACTGTAATCATCATCATCATCATCTTCTTCTGTATCTTCTATATATATAAAAAAGGGTATGCGTGTGTATATGTTCCGTATACACTCTTGAATAGCTTGACCAATTTCAACCAAACTTGGTACACAGATAACTTACCCTCCAGAAACAAACACTGTGGGGGTAAGACACTCCTAACACCTGTTGAGGGGTCTGTGTCCCCTAAAAATAGCTTCACAGTACTCCATAAGGGGTGCAAGAGAGCATCGTCACGCTGCACGACACAGCAGTACGAGGGCCGACAAAACAATAACATAGAGCTATAACAGCGTGACACATAGAGCTACAGCGTCAACCCCGAGTATACCCAGGCGAAGCCGGATTATTGGCTAGTTTTGAAATAAACTGCTTTATTGAACAAGCCACAATGACTTGCTTGCTACACACAGCGAAGTCATGTAAATCTAGCTACAATGCAATGAAAAATTTGGACTAAATTTTGTAAGGTGAGCTTAACTTGGGAATGGACGAGTTAGCACAACAGAAGCCAGTTATATCACTTGGTTCACTTGGTTTTTTTAGTTATGTCATCCTGCCTTTATTATTTTTATAAATAAAATAGATCAGGACAGCAAATATACCTAATAAAGGTAGTCCTCAACTTACAACAGTTCATTTAGTGACGGTTCAAAGTTATGACACTGAAAAAGCGAGTGAAGACCGTTTTTCACACTTATGACCACTGCAGAATCCCCATGGTCACTTGATCATAATTCAAATGCTTGGCAAATGACTCTTACTTATGACGGTTGCAGTGTTCCAGGGACATGCGATTGCCATGTGTTACTTTCTGACAAATAAAGTCAATGGGAAGCCAGATTCATTTAACCACCGTATTACTAACTGCTCTGATTCACTTAACAACTGTGGCAAGAAAGGTCGTAAAATGGGGCAAAATTAACAACTGTCTCACTTAGCAACAGAAATTTTGGGCTCAACTGTGATCGTAACTTGAGGGCCACCTGTACTCCTTCCTCCTCCTATATTCCACATAAGAAGAACCCTGTGAGGTGGATTAGGGTGTGTGATTGGCCCAAAGACACCCAGCCAGTTTTCATGGCTACAAAGGGACTAGAACTTACATTCCCCTG
Organism: Boaedon fuliginosus; assembly: GCA_027560395.1. NCBI lineage: Eukaryota > Metazoa > Chordata > Lepidosauria > Squamata > Lamprophiidae > Boaedon > Boaedon fuliginosus. Next base: position 85,432 of record JANHGC010003075.1, on the reverse strand, counting down.
GTTTCTAGAGTCTAGACCAAACTAGCTAAATGAGTTTTAGCTTGAATGGCCCTGGGGTTGGATGCTATGCTGTAGGTCCTGTGTCAGCAAGTGGAAGCATCTGAATCCCTTGTCTGGGGTTGCGAAATTATGGTTGATACTCTGATGGGAGACCATCTAAAAACTCCAGGGGTGTAGGCTTCACTGAAAAATTGAATAATTCCCAAAGAAGGCAAAGACAAACTACTTCTACTATAAAGGTAAAGGTTCCCCTCGCACATACGTGCTAGTTGTTCCTGACTCTAGGGGGCGGTGCTCATCTCCGGACAGCCAGCGCTGTCCGAAGACGTCTCCGTGGTCATGTGGCCAGCATGACTATATGCCGAAGGCGCACGGAACGTTGTTCCCTTCCCACCAAAGGTGGTCCCTATTTTTCTACTTGCATTTTTACAGGCTTTCGAACTGCTAGGTTGGCAGAAGCTGCGACAAGTCACGGGAGCTCACTCCGTTACGCGGCGCTAGGGATTTGAACCGCCGAACTGCCGACCTTCCCGATCAACAAGCTCAGCGTCTTACCCACGGAGCCACCGCCTCCCTTTTCAATCAAGGCAGATACATCTCTGAAATTTGTCTCTGAATTTTAAATATATATATTTTTTCCCCCAGGGAAGGTTCTGTATTAGAAGCTCTGCCGTTGACAAAGAAGAATCTGGTAAGGAAATATCTCTGAAATGATGACTTGAGGGATTGTGGGTTGTCTAGTAGTTAAATTATAGATACCCTTGCCATAAAACAGCACCTGCCCAGAAGGCTTTTGAAAAGAGATTAGGGAATGTCATGGACCGTATGAGGCCATAATCCTCTTGGCCATCTCCATGTTCCAAAGAATATCACCCACAGGAGAACACCAGCAAGGAACTGCAAATGCTTTTACAACCTAGCCGGCCACTTTGGGACCACAATGCCAGACAGGGTGGGCCTCTGGCCCAGCTGAGCCTGGTGCTTTGTGTCTACCTTTGCATCACCTGGAAAAAATCTGACTCCTTTCCATGTTATTATTAACTACGTCTGGGGAATGAGAAATTCCTGCCGCTATAAGGTAAGGCTTGAAAGAATAACAGGGAAGGAGCTGAAAGATAATTACAGGGATCAATTAAGTACTGTTCACCTGATGAAAGGGGAGAAAGGCGTTTTTGGGACTGTTGAGCAGGAGAAATAAAGCAAGAAGGAGAAATACGAAAAGAGAGGGAATCGCACGCTTCTACCAGAAGAAGACCAACCTAGCTGTTGAACAGGTTGGTTTTGGCATTTGCAAAATTGTGACAAGGGGCTAAAGGCAGCTGCCTTATTTTAAAGACAGCAGATAATAAGGACAGAAAAGTTGTTGGTACAGTTCTAAGAATAAAACATTCTTAGAAAAAGTGTGCCCTCTGAGAGAACAGATATTATACCCACCGTCAGAGGGGATATTTTCCTGGACAGCCGTCTGTCTGAAATGGTATAAGGTCTCCTGCTTGAGCAGGGGGTTGGACTAGACAATCTCCAAGGTCCCTTCTAATTCTGTAATTTTGTTAAAGGGTCTTAATTCCCTGCTCTCTAAGCCTTCTTCCTTTTTCCCCCCCAAAATGGTATAACCTTCAGTTCGTGGTCTGCAATCCCGTTTTCCCTTCAAGCAGAACTCCAAAATGGCAACTTGGGTTATTTGACATCCTTAAACATCAAATAGGATTTAGAATAGAATAGAGCTGGAAAGGACTTTGGAGGTCTTCTAGTCCAGCCCCCTGCTCAAGCAAGAGAATCTATACTATTTCAGATAAGTTGCTGTCTAGTCTCTTCTTAAAACCTCTTAAAACTAGCCTCTTCTTAAAACCGGCCACTATTTCTGAAGGCCAGCTGTTCCACTGGTTAATTGTCTTCACTGTTAGGAAATTTCTCCTTAATTCCAGGTTCTCTCTTTGGTTAATTTCCACCCACTGTTTCTTGTCCTTCCCTCTGGTGCGTTGGAGAATAATTTGGCCCTCTCTTCTTTGTGGCAGCCCTCAAATATTGGAATAGTGCAATCATGTCACCCCTAATTCTTCTTTTCTTTAGACTAGTCAAACCCAAATCCTTCAGCCATTTTTCTTTCTGAAGTTTTTCCAAGGTCTCAATATATTTTTTGTAGTAGAATGATCTATTGGTTGCAGTATTCCGGGTGTGGTCTTACTGGGGTTTAATAAAGCAGCACTAATGTTTCACATGATCTTGATTCTAGACCTCTGTTTATACAACCCAGGATTGTATTAGCTATTTTGGCTGCTGTCACACACTGCTGGCTCATATTCAAATGATCATCCACTAAGACTCCAAAGTCCCTCTCACAGTTACTGTTGAG
>JANHGC010003075.1:16107-27092 GCA_027560395.1 Boaedon fuliginosus | reverse complement strand
CTTCTTCTTCTTCTTCTTCTTCTTCTTCTTCTTCTTCTTCTTCTTCTTCTTCTTCTTCTTCTTCTTCTTCTTTTAAAATAATATTATTTTAAAAAACACATTTTGCTACTTTTAGACCTGGTTCACATATAAGGGAAGTAATTTGATGGTCTGAGCCCATAATCTTGTGTCTTCTAATTGATAATAAAAAACACTGAATGTTTCATAAGTACCACATACCACAGGGGTCTCAAACTTGATTTCATTGAGGGCCGCATCATGGTTGTGTTTGACCTGGGGGAGCAGGGTGTGTGTGTGACTAGCTCGACGTCCATTTTCAGCCACAATGACCTCCTGCAGCCCACTGCCTCCCAAAATGGAGCTCGGAGGGGCTGCGCGCAGAGGCACCCTGGGCTGGTCATTCGCCGTTCCCAGGGCAGCCAATGGGCCTGGAGTTTAACACCCCTGACATAGCAATTCTTCCGTTTCCCTGTTTCTGCAGCGGATGGCCGTCACGGGATTGTGCGAGTAGACCGCGTCCCCTTAGCTGCCAAGTTGGTGGACTTGCCCTGCACCATGGAAAGCTTGAAAACCATCGATAAGAAGACCTTCTACAAGACGGCTGACATTTGCCAGGTAGATGAGGAGTCGTCCAGTGGTGTTAGGGGCCAATTGATCACTGATATCTGGTTGATTGGCCACCCTGACAAGACTGAACTAAGCGAGCCTCTAGTTTGATCTGACAGGTCTTTCCTCGGGCTTTTGCACCTTCTGATCTCTCTCTTGAGATGGCCGTCAATTATTCTTTTATTCTCTCGCGGAGTTCAGATGCTTGTGTGCACTGTGGACGGAGAACTCTACCCTCCCCTGGAGGAACCAGCCGTCAGTACTGACGCTAGAGCCAATAAGAAGAAGGATAAGGACCGGGAGAAGAAGTTTATCTGGAACCATGGCAGTGAGTAGCTCTTGGGTCATTCACCTACACTGGGGAGCCTTCATCTGGGCATTGTCCCCTACCTCTGTGCCCTCAACCATTCATCACGAAGGATGATGAGACCCACTAATCTTCCTGTCTTTGTGTTCAGAACACTAGCATCCTTTCTACGTCCCCAAACAGCTGTTGGCTTCACCCTCCTGTTCCACCTTCCCTTTGCCAATTCATTAGTTGTCTTCTTGCAGTTACGCTCCCGTTGAAGAACGTGCGAAAGAGGAGGTTCCGAAAGACAGCGAAGAAGAAGGTGAGTCGCGTAGCTGAGCCTTCGAGATCTGTTGCTTACGGAAGCCGGAGTCAAAATGCAAAGCACAATTGGGAATTTGAATCGAGGATAGACAGCATCTTGGTTTATTCTTACTTTGTTCTAAGAGGTTTATTCGAAGTGGGGAGTTTTAAAAGTGGTTTGAGAACGAGGAAAACGCTTGGAAGGGCTGATGGTCGCCCTTCCTTTGAGATACTTTCCAAGCATGGAAAGCTGAGCACAGTCCTCCACATCATCTTGGGGCCTGTGTGCAGTTTGAGAAGATAGACAAGTCCTCTGGAGCTGTGACCTGAGTAGCTTCTCTTTGGTGGGAATACAGTCTCTTCTCTTTTTTTCTGGCACAGTATATCGAGTCTCCCGATGTAGAGAAGGAAGTGAAGCGCCTTCTCAGCACAGATGCCGAAGCCGTCAGCGTCCGTATCCTTTCCCTGCTCCATCAGATTTGCTTTGAAATGAATACAGGTGGTCCTGCCATTAAGACCGCAGTTGAGCCCTGAATTTCTGTGGCTAAGCAAGGCAGTTTCTAAGTGAGCTTTGCCCCACGTGATGGCCCTTTTGCCGCCGTTGTTAAGGAAATCACGGACGTTGTTAAGTGAACCATGCGAGCGTTAAGCAAAGCTGGCCTCTCCCATTGACCGAAACTCTGCTGGGCAGGTTACAGATGGAGATCACAGGCCAGTTGCCAAGCGCCTGGATTTTGATCACGTGACTGCAGAGATGCAGCAAGTAGGTAAAAAGGTCCTAAGTCACTTTTTTCAGTTGCTTTGTAACTTTGAACAGTTACTAAGTGAATAGCTGGTTGTAAGTTGGGGAATGCTTTGCTGCTGCTAGAAACTGGGAACCACCTAAACTCAGGCATTTAGAAATGTCTCACCCAATTTTTAAAAATTTGATGAAATTTCCACCCGAGGGGGCTGAAATTTTCTAACCATTTATCCTGGAATTGTCGCTAGGAGTTTTTTTTTCTCATTACAACTTTCAATGAGTTTTTGAAAGCCACTAAAGGCACCAACATGCTCCTTAACCACTTTCCAAGTAAAGTTAGAAGTGTTTCATCCCATCCATGGGAATTTGACTGGAATTCTCTTTTAGCGACATCATTTCTAAAACAGAACTTCCTTCATTAAATTGAGCGAGACTGCTGTGAGAAAATACAGGAATATTTTGTAGATTCCCATTCTGTTTCTCGATGACGTGCTTCCCCATTAAATGGACTTTTCCTTAATTTGACCGTGCCTGAATTCAGGCTGGGAAGTGATTGCCGAAGATGAAACGAAGGAAGCTGAGAATCATGGCTTACTTACAGGCCTGGATATTTCTTCTCCTGGCATGACCGGGCATAAGCAAGGCCATGGATCTTCAGGTAGGGTCACATTTTAGGATGCTACCTCAGGGTTGCCAATTCTTGAAAAGCCACTAGATGGCAGCGAAGGATTAGTATTTCCTCCAGCTCTCTGTTGCTACCTTGTGATCCACTGGAGTTTTGCAGTCTGCTCAGGATAGTCCTAACCAAATTGCTGTTAATCTAAGGGGAGCGGGACACTGGGGTGTAGAGACCAGATTAGCCAGCCTCTTCAGCAAGACACGATGGGGTACACTGAGGAATGGTTTGGGCTCCTTTTCCCTTCTCTGTCCAACCAGCAGAACGTGACGAACTCCGGGAGATGTTCAATGAAATCAGCAGCAGCAGCAGCGACGAAGACGAGAGAGATCACCACGACGATGAAGATCTGAACGTGATGGACACGGAGGAAGACTTGGAGAGGAGGCTGCAGGGCAAGATGAGCGAATCCAGCTCCCAGCAGCAAGAGAACGAAGGGACCAGCCAAATTGGTGAGGAGCCGGTGGGGAAGGAAGCTGTGCTATGGGGGTTAGGTGAATTTGGGCGGGTCGATTTGGGCTGGGTAGATTACCAGGAGAGTCAATGCTTTTTCTCTCTCTGTAGCGATTGGAATCCAGAAGCAGATTGACAATCTGAAGGGCAAGCTGCAGGAGACCCAGGAGCGCAGGAAACGCCAGGAAGACCTCATCATGAAAGTGGAGAATCTGGCACTCAAGGTGACTCTGGAATTAACTGATTTTTATCCCACCTTTATTATTGTTTAGAAACTCAAACTAACCCTGGTTTTCCCAGAACAACAACCCTTTGAGAGGTGGGTTGTGCTAAGAGAGGGAGGGGCTGGCCCAAGATCACCCAGCCATCTTTCTTGCCTAAGGCAGGACTAGAACTCACCAGCTCCTGGTGATTGGCGCAAAGTTACCCACCTGGCTTTCGTGCTTATGGCGGGCCTAGAACCCACAGCTTCCTGGTTCCTAGGTCATCACCTTGACCCCTAGACCAAACTGGCCTCTGTTTCCGCTCTAGATGGAGATCGCTTTACTCTGGCTGGACTTGGAAAGAATAATTTAGATTCTCCCAGGAATTGAAGGCTGCGTGCCTAGGCTCCTCCTTCCATTTGAAGCCCAAATCATAGCCTCGAGAGAATGACTGATCCTAAGTCACCCATTTCAGCGATCGATGGTGGATTTGAATCTGTGCCTCCCAAATTCTAGTGGCAGTAGCTTAATTTTAGCATCTCATGGGGTCTCTCTCTGCCAGAAGGCATCTTCTTGACAAAAGAAAGCTGTCTGTGCAGGATGTATAATAGCAAAATAGTAAAGCACATGGTTGAAGGAATTTCCTAGGTCCAAATCTTGGCTTTTCCAGGTAAAAAGGGAAAAAAAGCCTTCAGTTTTTTTATCCAGGTAGTTTTTTCCCCCCACTCTGAAATCTTTCCTGTGTTGAAGTTATCTCCTCAGGTTCCCAGCCAGTCTGCAATAGGCCATACTGGATGGACAAAATAACTTGGTTACAATGCAGTTTCCTCTGTCCAGACAGCTAGAATGTCCACATTAACTATAAGTTCATTTTCTAGCCGGTGAAGAGGAAATGTAGTGATTAAGCACTTTGTACGAGAGAGTAAATTTAGCACTGCTGTCTTCATTTTGTTTTGAGGCCGTTTAACTCTGCTTTGTAGCACGTGGTATCTCTAGAAGGAGTTTGTAGATTCTTCTACTTAGGGCTGGGGTAGACTGAGATACACCCAACTTCCTTTGAAAGCATTTTAATGTAGAATTCTTGCAACAATAGCAATAGCACTTAGCAATAGACTTATATACCGCTTCACAGTGCTTTACAGCCCTCTCTAAGCGGTTTACAGGGTCAGCATCTTGCCCCCCAACTATCTGGGTCCTTATTTTACCTACTTTGGAAGGATGGAAGGCTGAGTCAACCTTGAGCCTGGTGGGATTTGAACTGCCAAATTGCAGGCAGCCAGAAGTAGCCTGCAGTACTGCACTCTAACCACTGCACCACTGCAACTAATAGATAACCTCTCGGTCTAATTTCCAGACGCGCCTCCAAGCCGTGCTGGATGAGTTTAAACAACAGGAAGAGCGAGAGAAACAGCAGGTAAGATTTCTGCTATTTTGATGGATTTTGAGTGGGAAAAAAAAGGCTTTTAGAAACTCACAATGTGCAGCAATTTGAACCTGTATGATAATCCTTTCCTCTCGTTTTATAAAGATATTTGGATCTTTATTTGAAGAAGGATGGGACTGGTTGTTTTAACAATCCCCCTCCCACCATTTTTCCTTCTTGCTCTGCAGCTGGCATCTCTTCAAGAACAGCTGGAAGCGCTGATAGAAAAATGAACCTCTAAACTTCCAAGAACAGAAGCTCTTCTTCAGTGCAGACTCAACATAACTTCTGAGCCGATGAGCAAATTCCTCGCAGAAATCTAGATGAGCATCTAGCCAGGCTCCAGGAGTTGTGGGTTACAAATACCACGTGCAGAACATGAAAAAAAAACGTGAATGTTTTGCAAAGAACAGAATTTCCTGGAAGATGGTCATAAAAGTTCATCGCTGAGAGCACAATTCACTTCAGGACAGTCTTTGGTTCTTTTCCAGCTCTGCACCTTGTTCGTTTTCTGTCGAGCCAGCGTTGCAGTGTTTGAAGTAGCATGAAATCAATTCTTTCTGCACGAGGGATGACAACACTCTGCCTATTTGTAAATACTGGCTGTGAGAGAGAAAAGTGTGCCTCCTAACCTTCCTCTTTACGCATTCATGTTTTTTGTCTTTGAGTTTGTTGTGAAATAAAAACAAAGTTTTCTGTATATACTGTGTGTTCTTTGGAGTATATTTCACAGGTTATCTGATGCTCTTCAAGTGTATTAGATATAATGGCCCAACCACCTAGCAATCATTCTCACGATGACTCCAATTTCAATAATTGATAGTAGCAAAACTTTACCACAGCAACTTGAAGCTGCATAGACTTCCCCAACCAGAGTGCCTTAGAAAATACGTTTTCCAAAATATCTGGTGAAAAAAAACAAGCTATTTTTTATTCCTGAGAATTTTGTTTGCGATAAACTAGAGCCCTTGTGTTAAGGCACCTGCTTGGTGACTCCCACTCTCCTGAAAAGGATTTGCTCTCATGAGAATTAGAGTCTACAAAATTTAAGCTTATATATAGATGCAAAGTATGGAAAAATAAGAATAAGGAAATAGTCCAAAAGTACAGTGAAAGGGGAGGAAGAATTAGTATTAGGATTAGTTTGTCCAAAATGTTCCATCAATAGGAAGGGAATTTTTTTTGTCCTGCTTAATACAGATTTGTGGATCAACCTACAAGTAGTTCTCAACTTACGACCGTTTTTCACACTTACAACATTTAGCATTCCCATGGCCACGTGATCTAAATTCAGATGCTTGGCAACCCGGGTGTGTGTGTCATGTGATCCTCTTGCGCACCTTCAGACAAGCAAATGGAGAAGCCTTCCTTCACCTAACCCCCACGTTGCTAACTTAAGAACTCCAGTGACTCACTTAGCAACTGTGGTCAGAAAAGTTTTAAAGTGGGGCGAAACTCGCTTAACAAATGTCTCGCTTAGCAGCAGAAATGTTGGGCTCGATTGTGATCATGAATTGAGGCTTACCTGTACAGTTACGTAAGTTTGGCCTACAGCCTGGAGTCACACATTCCAGATCTGAGTTTCTCCCTCAAAACGTAATTTATTTAGAGGACTTACATGGCCGCCAACCTCATACAATGATACCAGGCGGTTAACACCGATCCATAAAACATGGAAACGAAGATATTTCCCACCAACCCCAGGCACCAGACCACACATCCTTACAGCTCGACTTCCCCATCCTATCCCTAAGCTTGAGGAAAGATCCAGATCTTCGTAGGCCTGCAGTCCTTGTAGGAATGTGCTAGTATCATCCAGATAGTTACTGGTTTTAGTGGTATTGTTTTTAGCTCGGATCTAATTTTAAAATTTTAAGACGGCAAATCCTGTATTAACCTGGCTGAAAGAAGATTAGCAAACGTTAAACTTCTGACTCAGCCCTTGAAGAGATGCTCTCAGCCTCTGAAAAGGGTCCCTCGCGCTGTGAGGAGCTTCTAGATAGTCATCTAGAGTCGGCTGCAACTGTTTGGATATCTGTTGTGGCACGCAGGTATAAATATTTGGAAATTAGGTAGGTTGACGTGTCCTGTTGCGTAAGGAGAAGAATTGCCTTTGAAGGAAAGGAGAAGGCAAGAATTGCCACATCATGGAAGAAACCTACCTCCTTAACGTGGAAGGAGTCAGGAAGAAGATTTTGCATGGAGGTTACGGGAAACTGCCTCATTTTCAAGATGGGAGCAAGGTAAATATCTACCTGCACTAAGTAGCAATGTTGGGTTTAAGATGAGAACTGTAAGTAGCCATAATAGCCACCCAGGGCTGGTTTTGTTTGGAGAGCAGATCCCATTCGTTCGGAATGCAGAGTTTGCATTTGAGTTTCTGTCTGGAAATATTCTTTATTTATTTTTTTCAATCTAGATCTTTTTTTTTCCCAATCTTTTCTTTAATCTTTCTATCTTTCCTATTCTATGTCTTTTTTCTCGTTTCTTTTCTATTTCTTTGTGTTTAGCTTTTAAGTTTATAAAAAATTATTTTAAAGAACGCGTAGAGGGATAGCAATAGCAACAGCACTTAGACTTATTCACAGTGCTTTACAGCCCTCTCTAAGCGGTTTACAGAGTCAGCATATGCCGCCCCCCCCAACAATCTGGGTCCTCAGATAGATGGATGATAGACAGACACACAGGCAGACAGACAGACATCAGTTCCAGGTTCTCTTGTCTCATCCAAAGGCCCAGTGGTCATTGGAGAACTCAATGCTGTGACTCCTAAACTGGGAGAATGGCTCCAACAAGGCAGAACCTTCCAACTAAAAAAATGACACACAAATACACACACAGATTTTCTCACGGTGGATTAAGACCGTTGCATCTCTCAAGTTGTGTGTGTTTACAGGCCGATGCCATGCGCTCACGGCTGCAGAAAAGAGAATAAGTTAACGATCGAGATTCCATCTAGCAAGAAAAAACTGCTAAACCATGGGAACAAAGATCTATATTTAAAACCAGGCAAGTCCCACCCCACTTAACCAGGATTCACTGTAATCTTCCTTCGATGCAGGTTACTTTCCACTTCCAGACCCTGAAAGATGACTTTGAGCGGACCGTGATTGATGACAGCCGGAATAGCGGGGTTCCCATGGAGATCATCGTGGGGAAGATGTTCAAAATCGAAGTGTGGGAGACGTTGCTGACCTCCATGAGAATCAACGAGGTGGCCGAGTTCTGGTGCGACGCCATAGTGAGTGTTACTAAGACGAAGCTTATGTTTGCGTGGGCAGGGCTGCTTCTCTCCTTGCTCCAGCTCCTGCCCACCTAGCAGTTCTAAAGCGTGCGCATGCGAGTAGATTAATGGGTACCACTTTGGTGGGAAGGCACCAGTGTTCCATCATGCTGATCACATGACCACATAAATTGTTTCCGGACAACGCTGGCTCCCTCAGCCAAGAAACGGAGATGAGCAGCGTCCCCTAGAGCCGGTTATGACTGGACAGGGAAACCTTTACCTTTTGTCAGGCCCCATTGACCTCTATTAGGACACAAATTTAGAAGAGAGCTTCCTTTTTTTTCTGCTGCTGTCTGAGGTCACCTCCCTTCCGATGTTCCCCCTTTACTGTATCTTCTGCTGCTCCGCTATCTGTGAGGAATTTTATCTAATTTGTCTGTGTTTCCAGCATACAGGGATGTATGCTTTGGTCGCCAAAGGTTTGAGGCAAATTGCGGAAGGCAAAGATCCTCTCCACAGACAGAACCACCAGTGTGGGATGGGCAACATGTTTGACTATCACAGCACCGGCTATGAAGATCTGGATGAACTACAGAGGACACCTCAGCCCCTCATCTTCATCATGGAGCTATTCAGAGTGAGTTCACTTCCAGAAGGTATTTTGGGCTCTTCTGGGTTAGTGTTTCTCCACCTGGGCAACCTTGAGATGTGTGGACCTTCTGACATAATAATCTCTGGAACTGGGCCTGGGTAGTCTAGTGAAGAGAACCAGGGGAGACAAGATAGCAGTCTTCCAATATTTGAGGGGCTGCCACAGAGAGGAAGGGGGGTCAAGCTATTTTCCAAAGCACCTGAAGGTCAGATGAGGAATAATGGATGGAAACTGATCAAGGAGAGGTTCAACCTAGAAATAAGGAGAAATTTTCTGACAGCGAGGACAATCAACCCATGGAAGAGAAGCTGCCTTTGGAAGTTGTGGGAGCTTCATCAATGGAAGCTTTCAAGAAGAGACTGGACGGCCATCTGTCAGAAATGGTGTTGGGTCTCCTGCTTGGGTGGAGGGTTGGATTAGATGACCTACAACTCTATTAATCAATTAACTCTGTTAATTTTCCCTGTGCTGGATTCCATAGCATCTCTTCTTACATCCTTACCTTGATTTTAAGTAGCTCCCCTGGTGATTTTCATTTCAAAATGGACTGATTTGCTGTCCTATCAGGTTAGCTTGCTCTGACAGGTAGTTGAAGAAGACAATAGGTTGCAAATTGGACAAGCAAAATTTATATCCACCCATTGCTTTCCTGGTTTCTCAAGGTGGAGGACCCTTCTTCCTACAGAAGGGACACATGGGCCATGAGCAATGATGAGAAGTTGGCTGCTGTGCCAAAATTACACACGGAGGGCAACCGGCTGGTCTTGTCCAGGAAATTCAAGGAAGCAGCAGAGAAGTACCAGGAAGCTGTCATCTGTTTGCGCAATCTCCAGGTTAAGGTGAGAGATGGATGGAATAAGATGTATGTCTGTGTTGGAGGTTAAGAGCCTTGGGTAGGTGTTTTTCTGACTTACATTCTCAAGGGAAAGTTTCTTTATGAGGTGCTTAGTCGCATCTCAGATATTAAATACTGTTCTGACCCATCTCAAACATGGCAAACCCTCTGAAGTGAACTCAAAGATTTATTTAATTAGGAGGGCCAGCAGCCCCGGCAAAAAGTGTATCTCTCACTGCAGGCTAACAAGTCTGAATAGTTGTCTGCCACACGTATTCATCTCTGCCCCCTGCCTTTTATCCCGAGCTAGGGTGGGGCTTTGCTAGCAGCGGTGGCTCTTCCGTCCCAAGGACCAGCCCATAGATTTCCACTGCTCTCCTCTCCTCTGCCTTCTGCTCATCTGCGCATCAGGCACTAGACCCAGATGTTCCTCCTCTTCCTCATCAGTCACCTCCAGACCTGGGAGCTGTTGACTGTCCATCTGATGGCTGACGGACGGCCCAGGCTCCACCTCTCTCTCTCCGACAGCCCTCTTCCCCCTCAGAGCTCTTAGGTTGACTCCCATGCCTCCTCCTCCTCTGATTCAGCTGCTGGAGGGTCCAGCGTCTGAGAGACCATAGCAAATACTTTCTCCATCAGCATCTGTAAGACACAGTTCTGGAGAAACGGTCAGTTTCTCTAGATGGTTTAATATGATTCTCAAGTTCCTGCAGCCCTTTTAAGTTATTTTAATTTAGCCATTTCTGCTAACTCCAACTTTTGCATCCGTTTGTCCATTGCGAGAATCCAAGTGCCCTCCCGTTTTTGGCTTAGGTGGGCTTCTCAAATGCCTTTCTGTGGGGCACAGAACAGGTGGGCCTCTGATCTGATCTTCTCATGTCCTTACAGTTGGGCAATTACCATTTTCTTCTTTTCTGGAACTCTTGACAGGAGAAGCCCTGGGAGGAAGAGTGGCTGAAGCTAGAGAACCTCATCACGCCCCTTGTGTTGAATTACTGCCAGTGCCTGCTAGAGTTAGGGGAATACTACGAAGTGTTGGAACACACTACGGAAATCCTCCAGAAGCATAATGGTATGTCAGTCACTTTGATCTGCTTTCCCTGGGGTTGGCTTAATAAACTTAACCATTGTTGCGTGTGAACTATCATTTATGAGGATCCCATCTGAGATGTTTTCTCAAATTACATTTCTCCCTGGGACTCCTATTTCTTTTATTGGATGGCTGCCTCGGTTATGGCTCTTCCTCCTGTTCCTCACGTTACTCCTTCTCCACGTTATAGTTTGTGGTAGAGGCCGTATTTCCATAAGATGATTGTTGTTTGTGTGACAGAATAATTTCCGTATGATTTGATCTTTTCATCTCAGTAACAATGGTCCTTGAACATGAAGGGCTGCCTTTGAGAAGTGGTTGGGAACGATCACCTTTCACAAGATTTCTTGAGGAAATTTTAAACCACCTTTGTTCTTTCCTAGAAAACGTCAAGGCCTACTTCAAGCGGGCGAAAGCTCACGCGGCCGTTTGGAATGAGAAGGAAGCCCGAGCCGATTTCCTGAAGGCGGCCCAGCTGGATCCCTCG
>JANHGC010003074.1:22707-35581 GCA_027560395.1 Boaedon fuliginosus | reverse complement strand
GTAACATCTCTGACAGGAAACCCCCCCCCCCCATTATTGAGGGCTCAGGCTTCATGACTGTTTTGTACTTGTGTGTGTCACGCAGGCGTTGTCCAATGTCCCGCCCCTGCGGAATTACTTCCTGGAGGAAGAGAACTACAAAAACATCAAGCGTCCCCCGGGGGACATCATGTTTCTGCTGGTCCAGAGGTTTGGGGAGCTCATGAGGAAGCTGTGGAACCCCCGGAACTTCAAAGCTCACGTCTCCCCCCACGAGATGCTGCAAGCCGTGGTTCTGTGCAGTAAGAAGAACTTCCAGATCACCAAGCAAGGTGAGAGGCGGGAGGCCTTCTGAGGCCGAACAGAGGAGCCCGGGAGGCTCCCTGATGATGGCTCAGCCTCAGTGGAACTGGGAACTCGGCCCTCGGGTCGGAGCGAGCCCATCGCCATCCTGCACCTGAACCCAGAGTAGCCAGATAGAAGGGCAGCCAAAGGCTACTGAGGCCGTCCTTAGGGGGAAGGGGGGGACCACACCTCTCCATGATGCATGACCCCCTTTTGAAAAGTTTTAAACCTGGTGGGCCCCTTCGGGAGGAGGAGGAGGCAGGGATGGTGGAGCCTAGTGTGAGGTTAGTGGTGCTCAGCGGAGCCCTTCCTTTCATGGCCTCCTCTCCCTTCGTAGGCGATGGAGTTGACTTCCTTTCCTGGTTCCTGAATGCCCTGCACTCTGCTCTTGGGGGCACAAAGAAGAAGAAAAAGAGTAAGCGAAAGTTATGTAACCTTTTGCAAGACTGTGAAGCCCTCCTCAAAGCAGCTTCCTGAAGTAACCATGGTCCTCTTCACCGAATGAAGTTACCCCAGGGAGGATCTGCTTTCAGCTAGAAGCTTTCGGACGCAGGGATGGCCAAGGAATCCTACAGAGGGGCTAGAGGCGGCTGCCCAAAACCACCTTCATGCACGTAGGGCTTTCCGGGGGCCCCCGCCTTGGTCCCCCCTCCAAGGCCCAGGGGGAAGAACTTGTAGCAGATGCTTCTTGGGGCAGAAGAACCTCCGCATGGTTCCTTACCCGCCCTTGCTGGCCAGGAGTCTCGGCCGGCTCATCCTGGGACAGAGGAGCCAGCCTCGCCCGCCACTCGCTCCTCTCCCTTTCGCAGTTCAGCGCACAATCCCTCGGGACCCCTGGCCTTCCAGCCTCTCTTTCCCTCCTGCCGAGCTCCCCAGGAAGCTCTGCCCATTTAATTGAGAAGTGCGCATGAACCAATCCGTCCCCTTCATTCATCATGTTAACCATATTCATTTGTAATTTGAAAAGTCCGTCTCTGGCCCTTTGAGTCTTTTCACAGCCCAGTCAGGGTTATTGTGAGAATTGCCTCTTTCTAATTTGCCCTGCCTGAGCCTGGTCTAGAACCAACTTGGGGGGCCCACTTGGGGGGCCCAGGGCAAAGCCGCCTTTGGGGAGGTGTTGCCAACTGGGAAACACACTGTTTCTATCTGCTCACGTAGACTTACAAATAGATGGGTTTGCCCTTTAAAAAAAAAATTCTGTAGTCGGTGTAGAAAATGTTGAAACCTGTTGATTAAAAACATGGAATATAAGACTGGGAATAAGTTGTATTCTCTCCTGCTCTCCCCCCTCTTGCCTGCAGCCATTGTAACCGATGTCTTCCAAGGCTCCATGCGGATATTCACCAAGAAACTACCACACCCTGATCTGGTGAGTTGGGGGTCTCGTTGCATTTTTTGTCCAAAAAAGAAGAGAGCAGAACCTCTGAAGTGAAAAAGGTGAATGCTTGCCTTTGCTAGGATCGTTAAGTGAGAACCCGGCTATCCATAGGCACGCTTGGGCACTTGACCACGCTTTGGCCAGTCCAGCCACCCCCCCTCCCCCATCACTTCAGGTGTCTCTGGGGCAGGGTGAGCCTCGGTGGCACAGTGGTTAAATGCAGCCCTGCAGTCTCTACTGACTTGTTCAGCAGGTTGTCAGATGGAATCCCACCAGGCTCAAGGTGGACTCAGCTGTCCATCCTTTCTAAGGTCGGTGAAATGAGGACCCAGATTGTTAACATCTGAGTGCTATTGCTATCCATGTTGTAAGCCGCCCAGAGCCCTTCGGGAATTGGGCGGCATAAAAATGTAATAAATAAATAAATAGATTTCCTCCCCTTTTGCTTATTCGGCTCATCGTGTTGCTCTGTTTCAGCCTGTAGAAGAAAAGGAGCAGCTGCTCCAGAACGACGAGTATCAAGAGAAAATGGTGGAGTCCACTTTCATGTACCTGACCCTGGATCTCCCCACCGCCCCCCTCTACAAGGACGAGAAGGAGCAGCTCATCATCCCCCAAGTCCCACTTTTCAACATCTTGGCCAAGTTCAATGGAATCATGGAGAAGGCAAGGGCTCTGCTTTGCCACCTGTTGGGTCGTTATACGGGCTCCAAGAAGAGCCCCAGCCGGGAGGCAGCCCCTTTTCGGGCAGGCAGCCCCAGCGGTCTCGGCTGGCTTAGGCTTCCGTTTTCTTGCACGGGTGGGAAGGGCCTCATCCACAGGGAGCAGCCTCAGCCAGGCAGGCAGGGAGATCAAGGGTTCTTTGTCCCCAGGGCTTAAGCCCCTTTGCGGGATTCCTCGGAGGGAAAGAGAGCAGGGGGCCTGGGTCCTCCTGGCTGCCTCCACTGCTGCAGGTGGCACGTGGATTGACTGAAGGGGGCTTTGGGACATATGTTCCTGGGGTGCAAGACAGTAAAGGGTCCTAAGCTAGAGAGGTAGCAGCTGTAGCTTATCCTTGGCAGCCAGCCTGATGCTTGCTGGGCAAAATAAACTAAGGGAAATAGTGGCACTTTAACCAAAGAGGCCTTGGCTTCCCTGGGAAAGTGAGGAAAAAAACCCCTTTTCGCCCTTCAGGAATACAAGACATACAAAGAGAACTTCCTGAAGCGCTTCCAGCTCACCAAGTTGCCTCCTTACCTTATTTTCTGCATCAAGAGGTTCACCAAGAACAACTTCTTTGTGGAAAAGAACCCCACCATTGTCAACTTCCCCATCACGTATGTATGGCCCTTCCCCAGAAGAAACAGCCTGGGGAAGTGCAGGGGGCCGATGTTGGGATTTGAAAGGCCAGAGGGGGGTGACACTCGGAGCCACGCAGATCAGTCCTTGGAGTTCCCGGTCGGTCCGATGGCTGAAAGGGGCGGGAGACGTGCCGGCAGAGGGTCCGGGCTCTTCCCAGGGGCTTTGACGAGGAGGCCAGTGAGCAGGGCTGCGTTGATCCCAGCCGGCCTCTAGGAGTTTCAGGGAGGAAGGGGATTTTTCCCCCTCTGGGGTTTAGGCCTGCATTTTGTTGTAGCGGTGAGAAACCACCAACGCCCAAGAGCTCTGGTGAGGCGTGATGGGAGGCCGAGTGGCCGAGACGTCCGTGTTGCCTCAGCGTCAACATGCCAGAGGCGTTCGGCCCCCTGAAGCCAATCCTGCCTCTCTGGAGGGCCACGAGGGAGGAGACTCCCTTCCCTGTGAGCCTTTGCAGGTGGCGGCAGATCCGCCCCTCAGCGCCTTCATGGCGACTTCTCTGCTGCAGGAACGTCGATCTCCGGGAATACCTCTCGGAGGAAGTGCAGGCCGTGCACAAGGACACCATCTACGACCTCGTCGCGAACATCGTACATGACGGCAAGCCTACGGAAGGGGCCTACCGGATCCATGTGTTGCATCACGTGAGTGTCGGGCTTCCCAAAGGATCGCCCTGCCCGCCTCCCCCCGGGGCGCCTCCCTCTCCCTCTGGGCGCCTTGGCCGATGGCCGCTGACGTGGGTGGGGCTCTTGCAGGGCACAGGCAAGTGGTACGAGCTGCAGGACTTGCAGGTGACCGACATCCTCCCCCAGATGATCACGCTGTCTGAGGCTTACATCCAGGTGAGTGCTTGGTCTTCCTTCGGCTGCCCACTGAAAACCGCCGGGCGAGGAGTGGGCACTCTCCTCCTCATGCGAGCTGACTTTGTTTCAACAGATCTGGAAAAGGAGAGATAGCCAAGGAGAGAGCCACCAACAAGGAACGTGAAGGAGGAGCCGTGCGCGGAACAGGCCCGGCCGGAGGCTGGAACGTTGCTGCAGAGACCGGTTGCCGCCTGGGTGGTTCGGAGGAGCCTCTCCTTGCCTCCCGTTTCCTTTCTGCGCCCGGAGGGGTCCCTGCGGGCACTTTGGCCCCGATGCAGCCCCAGCAAGGGGCTCCTCTGGGCCCCGGAAGCACAACCCTGTTTCACCCTCCATGTGGAGGAGGCCTTGCAGGGAGACGGGCGCTTCTGCTCCTCTCGGTGCATTAAACACGCATGCTGGTTTCCCTCCCTCCACCCTGGCTGTTTCCCTGCTCTCCTTCCCTCCCTCCCTCCCTCCCGGGAAGGCGAGATTCAAACAAGGCATCCCATCCACGGAGGGTTTGGGTTAGACACGTTCACATCGTTCAGGTGCTGCTTTTGCTTACAAAGGGACAAGCGCTCAGTGGGAACAGATTCTTCGAAGATACGCAGAAATGGGGGGGAAAAATCTGAACAGCAACACAATGGAGCAGTTCACCCCCTAAAAAGAGCTGCTTCGCCAGGGGAGGGAGGCCTCCTGGGGCTGCGCCAATTGCAAAATGTGGCCCCTCGGCCTACCAGGCAAATAATACCCTCCGGTTGGAAGACCCCCACGGGTTGCTTGTTACTCTCTGGGCACCATTTGAGGGCATCGTGTTCGGTGTTTTCTCTCCTGAAGGACTACCTGAAGGACTGTAACTCGAGGATGCCTGAGCAGTGAAGTCAGGGGGATCATATAAAGACGCCAGCATTTTGAAGTTGATTTGACCGGCCTTGGCAGGAGGAGATGGCTATAAATGTCAGGTTTTTTTTTAAATAAATGATGTTTAATCACTCTCTGCTGCTTTCTCAGGGAAGGGGCGGGAGATGAACCCATGCACAGTTCCAGCCTTACTTTGGAGCGTCTGAGAGGGAAATTTGTATTTGTATTACTGATAAATGAGGGCTCTGCTGTTCTTGCTTAATCCCCAAGGTTCAGGAATCCCCTTTTCTTGATAATCTGATCGAGGAGGCTGTTCCTTGGTGGTGTGTTTGGGTGTGCAGGGCTCGACAGCACTGAAGCAAGAAGGCAGAACTTGTCTTGCAATCCTGGAAAACGACGGGGGCTCCTTTCAGGAGTCTGGGGGGGCTCGGCTCGCGTTACAGCATGTTCCAAATCGATTCCAAGCCACTGCACAGCCAGACCGTTTACTTCCCTCCCCAAAATATTTCTAATGGTAGCTTGGTGGAATTTGTTAGGATAAAAAAAAAAAGCCTCGAGAATTCTCCTGTGATTAAAAGTAAGGTATAGACTGTCTTCAACCCCAGGTGTTGTCTTGTACTCTTATCACATCTATCTACAAACGTACACAGCTTGCACAAGGAAAACACGTCACCAGTGTGATCTGGAGGTTAATTTTAATAGTTGGGATTATTTCCTTCATCAGAGGTCCAGGGGAGAGAAGCAGGGCTGTCCCACCGTAAGCCGGTCTCTCCTCGCTCGGTTACAACCATACGTGATCCTGGCAGTGCTGTATAGCCTAGAGGAGGATGGGAGAGAGAGAAATGAGATCCTGGCCCCAAACAAGGGATCCATATCCTTGTGGGCCCCTGCGATGTTCTGGGACGAGGATCCTAGCGCCTCAAATTACGGTAATTAGAAATCCATCCTTTTGGGTTCACACTGGTTCCCAATTGTGTCTTTGTTGAATCGCTGGGACTAAAATAGCCCTGGTGAGCTGGCGGCTGCAGAGTGGGGGGCTTTGGGAGACGCCAGAGGAGTAAGGCCCGGTCCTCACCTGACACTGCTTGGCTGCACTCAAGCTGGAGCACCAGTAAGTGGGTCCCTGGGCACAAGGAGCGGCACTCGGCAAAAGCTCCTCGGCTCCGCAGGCGCCCAGTTCCTGCAGAGGGACAAGGGAGACCCCGTCTGGATAACCCCTGGATAGGAGGCCCACCCCTCCTCCCTCCCTCCTCAAGAGGAAGGGGCTACAGTCTGGCCTGGCTGGCCACCCCTTGTTTTTGCAAGTCTCGTTTCCCAGGTGTCTTCAAGCTGATCTGCCCACGCTGCCCGCTTCCCCTTGGGCTGCTGACCCATTTGCAGGCAGCTCTGCAGGCAGCTCAGCCCCGTTTCATGAAACCGGAGAAGCAGAGAAGAGGAGCAGTGCTCGGATCAAGTGCCCGTTTCTTTTTTTTAAACCTGGAAAAACGGGTCCCCGTAATGGCAATGCTCGCAAGGTCCCTTTTGACCAGAACAGACGCGCCTTAATCCCTTTTCATGCTTGGCTTGAATCTCAAGAGATCTTTCCAGACGCGCCCTTTGCCTCTGCACCCCTTTCCTTCGTCTTCGCTCCCCCAGTCCAGAATGCGGGGCTTGGACTGTAAACACCTGTTCAGGGGTCTTCCCCGGGGTGCATGGCCTGGGTTTGAGCTCCAACTGCTCTGCCTCTTAGAACGGCACACCTCAGTCGGCTGTCCTTGAAAGGTTTCTTCCTACCTGGCAGGTAGTTTGGGAGTCCCACGGCTTCATCAACAGCGAGGACAGCTTTGCCCGGTGCTGGTCGATGAAATGGTTGCACTGCAAAAGGAGAGTTGGGGAGACAGAAATGCACCCATTGGCAGTCACACCCCCAAACCCAGCAGCTGAGCAGAGGGAGCACAGGCGGAAGGCAGGAGGGCCAAGGCCAGAGAGTGGGGGCCTCGGGGTGGTCCGAAAGATCTCCCTGAATTTTTAAGGACTTCCCCAAAGCCCCGGAAGCTCCGCCATTGCGGAAGGAACTGAGGGTCTGTGAAAGAAATCTCGGAAACGATCCAATGGCCACAGATTAGACAGGTCAGGGGTGTCCAGCTCCATTTCATTTGAGGGCCGCACCAGACTGGGTTTGACCTCGGGGTGTGTGTGTGCGCGAGGGGGTTGGGCGTGGCCAGCTTGACCACTCATGCCAGGAGGGGGGTACCTGCAGTGGCCCAGACAGGGCTGGGGGGGATCCACTGTCTCCAGTGGAGAGTGCCCAACTCTTGTCCTCCAGAGGAGCCTTGCCGTCTGCTGATGGCCGGGTGCTACGGCAGGGCTTCCCTCCCCCCGTTCTTTTTCCTCCCCTCTACAAGCTTTCTTTTTCCTTCCCCTCTTTCCTACTTTCTCCTTCCTCACTCCCTCCCCATCTTCCCCTCTTTTTCTTTGTCTTTCCTCTTTCCCTTTCTCCTTCCCTGGGCCTTCTTGGAGGCTCCAAAGCAAAAGGAGAAACGTTTCTGGCTTTGCTTTGCTTTGCTCTCTGCCAGCGAAAACTGAGCCCCGGGGGGGTGGGGGGGAGGTATTTTTTGAAAAAGACGCAGCTCTCATTAAAGGTGGGGGTTCTGGGTTTTATGCGCACCTAGTGACTGATACCAGAGCAGTCATCGTTTGGGGGACCACCTTGCCTTGGTACAAGCGAAGTCCCATGTGCTACTCAATATCCCATCCTGACTGCCTGGGCCACCCTTGCAAAAGGAAGGTCAATTCTGCACTCCCGGGAAAGGTGGCGGGCTAAGCTGAAGGGCGCAGGGAGCCCCACCTGAGGCCAGGAGGAGGAGGGAGGGCTGCAGGCGGTGGACAAGGCGGCCTCCACGGCCCCCCAGGTGCGATTGGCCCTTAGAGACGCCGTCACTCGGCCGCTGATCGTGAGGCACATCTGACATCCCTCGGCTGTAGCCGGCAGCGGGCTCTCTGCAGAGGAGGAGCAGAAATTAGGTGGGTGGCGGTGCCCCCACGGAAACCCTTCTCAGCCTCTGCTCCCCTGGAGGGGCACCAGCTGCAGCAGCCGGTCCCCTGCAGGAGAGGCTTTCCGCAGGCATGGCAGGCGAGCAGCATTTCTTCCCTGAACGGATTTCGTGGGAATAGATCCCACAGGATGTCGGGGTCATCTAGCCATCCTGACACTGAGGAGTGGCTCTTCTGGGGACCAGGGAATCTTTCTCGTGCCATTAAAATATTGTCAGGCATCTCCCTTTTGAGCAGCCTTGCCTGTGGGAGCCCCAGCGTGGGTCCCCTCTCCTCCCGCCCCGGGTTTGGCCACCGCCTCCTCTGCTGCCCACAGGCCCCTTGCCTGCTGGGTTCTCTGGCTGGCCTTCCCTGCCCTGGGAAAGAAGAGGGAAAGGCAGAGCCTCCCCCGCTCCTTTGTACCTGGGCCACAGTTTTCCTCGGAGGCACACATGAGCATCATCCCACAGATCAGGTGTGGGCCCAGCTTGCTCACAAGGGTGTCCACAATGATCACCGTGTATCTCTCCATCAGACACTGGCACATGCCAGCAACAGCCGCTGGCAGAACGTAGCAGAGCTTGGACATGGCTTTGCCAATAGCGGCCTGGGGAAAGATGGGAGAGGTGAGCACAGAGGGCAGCACCCCCACCGCTTCAAGGCCTCCCTTTCCGGGACTGCCTTCCCTGCTGCTTGCTGCACAAGGGGGCCACTCAGGGCGGGGAGGCAGGCGGCCGAACGCTCAAGAGCGCAGCCGCAAGCATGGCGGACCCGAGGATGCCGTACCTTGGGGATGACGGTCTCAGCCTTGCCGATAAAGGTCCTGCACAACCAGCAGAGGGGCAGGGGGATGGGCAGCAGCTCCCCAGGGGCCTCCTAGCAAAAGACGGTCACTCTCGCACCACGCGGAGCCTTTGGCCGAGAGGTCTGGCATGGGACCCCCACAGCTGCCCAGGTGTTTTCTAGCAGCCGCAGCAGCAAAACCCACCCCTCCCCAGTTCCTCACCACATGGACCCCAAGGTCCTCCCCTCCTGCCTGCTCTTTCTTCACTCACCTGCCGGTGATCCACTGTGCCTCTCGGTCTTTGTAAAGGGTTCAAAAGAGAAAGCTTGGGGAACAAAGGTGCTTCTGTAAAAGGCATCTTGCCTTTCCATTTTTTCAAGCCTCTGCTCCCCGTCCCTACATGGCTGAGAAAGGAGGGCCCCGCGAGAGCCCTTGGCATGGGGCTGTGGGCCCTCGGAAGCCGCCTTTACCTGAGTGTGGCCACTGGGCAGGATGGGCATCTGGCCTGGCAGCTGTGGAAGGAGCTGCTCTAGCCCTCTGAGCAGCTGCATCAAGCCATCCTGGCTCCCCGGAAGGTCAGCTGGACAGGCACCCAGCTGGATGCATACGATGTTGGGATCCTGATGGGGAGAAAGGCCTACATAACCTATGCAGGGGCAGCTGGGCGGTTGGACCCTGAGTGGGAACCCAGAGAAGATCTCTTGCAGAAGCTCCACCCTGTTGTGGCACAAGAGTCTCACCCAGCTCAAGTGGCTGCCGGGGGCTGCCCGGCCATTCCGGGAACTCCCAACCTAAGCCATACGTATCTTGAGGTAGGCCATCCATCCTCCCCAACCCAGAAACTGGTTTCCCTGTCAGATTGGCAGAAGAGGTTGTGACCCAGACCTCTGCCCATTCACAGAAGTAGCTACTTACAAGTTGTTTTTCCAGACTGGCAATTAAACGGGCATAGTAGTCCTTTACCAGGGCCTGGCACTGTGGGATAAGGGTCTGAAGTGGCAAATTGGTACATTCCTGCTCCAAATACTTCTGGAGAGCTTTCTGTTGAGAGATGAACTGCATGAAGAGGATTGAGCAAGAGGGGTTGGGACAGGAGTCAGGCTCCCCATCCCTCCCTCTTCCGCTGGGAGCCGCTTGGCTCTGCCCACAGCGTCCAAGTTAGAAAAGGGCTGATGCAAGAGCTGGAAGGGAAGCCTTCAAGCCCAAACTCCCTCCAGGCAAATGGCTGTTCCGCACCCATAACCTCTGGAGCCAAGAACAAGAAGTATATGCACGTCTGAGTCTGGAGCAACTTAAGGAGACGAGCAGGCCCTCCCCCAGAGCTGCTCTGTTCTCCCCTCGAGCTGGTAAACGAACGAATGGCTTTGTCACCTTAAAGGCGGATTCCTTGGCCATGCGCACCAGGATGGAGATGAGTTGTTTGCAGTCTGCACACATGTCCTCCTGGAAGAAAAAGGGATTCGCCCTCTGAGATCCCCTTCCCCAAAGCCTTCGCTCACCCAACCCAAAGTAGTTCCTCTTCCCTGAGCTCCAACGGGCTGACTTCTGAGCCCCCACACTCAAGGAGACCAGCGGACACCGCTAGCCCTTCAAGGTTGAGTCCAGTGAAGAAGCACCAACCAGATAGTGATAGTGATAGTAGGATTCCATGAACAGGATCTTTCAAGGCTATTTCTCTCCTCTTTTTAGTCTCTGGAAAACTAGGGAGGGTCTCTTCCGAATGATGTTAGCCAAAGAAAGAACTCATTACAAACCCAGTTATGTCTGAACTGGCTTTAAAGTGATTCTCCATCTTTTTCAGAGGCCCTCTTTCCTCTCTGGGGTGAGGTGCCCCTCCTTACCCGATTACATAACAAAGATGTTTATATTTACATTCCCTGGAATAATGGATCTGCTGACCTTTATGGCTAACAACATCACAATACCTACATTGCTGATTCTGTTCCAGACACTCTCATTGCTGGCTTGATTCCACCCAGTCCGGACACAGTGATCCAAAGCACCACACTTGATAGCTGTCATTAAGTTGCTGCACCAGTACGCTGGCCCCTTGGCACATTCATTCTGGATCTTGCTGGTTAGGACTGGGAAGGGAAGGAGAAGGTCAGCTTGCTATTGATCGTATGCAGTGAGGACAGAAGAAACAGAACGCATTAAAAACAAGTTCAGTCTGCCCTTCTGTTCAGGGCAAATATATATCATTTTTGTAACAATTGTCTAAAATAGGTTAAGAATAAAGATGTGGAGTGGTTCAAGGTTGCACAATTCATTTCATAGGAGACCAAGCTGCTCCTACTTTCCCCACCCCAGCAGCCCCCTGAGGTGGTTGGGTGGAGAGGGAGGGACGGCCCAAATGCCACCCAGGCAGCGGCTTCTAAGGGCCAGGACTTCCTCGGGCTGAGGAGCCTTTTCCTCCACTTTTGGGTCTCTTACTAAGCACCTGCCCGGATGGTGGCAGGCCAGGGGGGTAGCATTATGGTGCCTCTCCCCAATGCCCCCCTGCCCCCTGCCTTGCTTACCCAGGCCTCCGGAGAGCAGGCTGAGCAGGATCAGGGGCCACATGGCGAGCTGTCCGGCATGCATCCCAGGGCTGGGACGGGCCCTTTTTATTCTTCGCTGAGTGAGCAAAGGCAGCCAATGGAGGGGATGATGGAGACGCATCGCCTCCTTGGCACCTCCCAATTCACTCCCAGCCTTGTGCGACTCCCCTGGGAGGGCGGCTGCCAGGCCCTCAAGACGAGGCGTCTTCAGAGGACGGGGGTTTTGCAACGTGGGATGGGCGCTTAGATGCGCCACCACCTGGGCTCCCTTTCAGTTTCTGTGCTTCCACAGCAATGGCTTGCCTGAAACGGAGCACGTTTGCCCCAACATCTTTAGGATGTCCTAAGCATGAGGACATCCCTCCGCTGAGCCCAGGCATGTCCTGGTGCCCTTCGTCCTCGTCTCTTCCGGACGCTGCAGTCTCCTGGTGTGCTACACACAGAACCGGTCTCTTAGCGCATGCGCCACGGCTCAGCTGGGACCCTCGGAAGGAGAAACACCACCACCCCCGGCCTTCCTGAAGAACTGAAAACATGTACTGAAAACTGTTCCTTGATTTGCATGTAATCAATATTATTTATTAATGCATTTTTGTTAAAATAAATGTAATTTTAATACTGTATTCACTAATATGTAGAAAAAAATAACAACTTCCTCAACCACCCCTTCAATTTTGCTATTTGCGTGAGGGGCTCCTAAGGCCCCTCCCGGCCAAGAGGAGGAGTGGCTGGGCCTCCATTCTGTGGGCAGGTGTGCCAAGGGAGGATCTCAGCCGCTCTTGGGGTGGCTTTTGTGGCAGGACTGATCGCTTTTCAGCCAGGTGGGTGTGTTGGGCCTCCCTCTTCATTAAGTAGTGAGGCAACTCTTGACAAGGGTTAAGCCCCCTCTTAAGTGAAGCCCCCTTGAAGTGGGCTTGTGCAGCTGAGCAAACACCTTGTGAATAGACCAGTTCATCCGTCCGTGGGTGGGGAGCGAGGAGAGGGTCCTCCTTGAGAGAAGTGGAGGCACTAGAGGAAGAGAGGCCTCTCCTCTCCTCACACATAACTCTCTCCTTTACCTTCCGGATTTTTCTTTTAGAAAATACAAATAATTCAGCAGTTCATGTGAAGCAAACAAAAAGCAGACTTTACACCTAGGGATACTCCAGACACACACAATATGGGAGAAAATGCGAAGGGGGGGAGGACACATGTGACACAAGGGCTCACTTTTTAAACACTGAGTTACTTCTTTGCACTTGCATTTAACTGACCAGCACCACGGGGGGTCTTTGGGCCAGGGGGGCCGAAGGGACCGCCCTGAAGGGCTGCCACCGCTGCACTGCTTAGCGACGACAGTCCCGGCCGTCTCAGGGGCCCTCATGTCCCCACATCCTGTGGGCTCTTAAAGGGGCTGCGGTCCCGGCTATCCCGGAGTGTGGGGGGCTGCTGCGGAAGGGGCTGCGGGGCGGAGCGGCTCAGGGCAGCCCTTGACTGGCGCCCGAGGGACGCTGCTCGCCCGGGCTGAAGGCATCCCCGCTTCCAGCCGGGTTTCATCCCCTTGAAGGGCTTCCAGTGCCATTTCCGAAGAGGCGTCTTCGGGGCCTGCAGAGGAATCCGGGCAGCGCCGGTGGGTCCGCGCATCCCTCCCCGTTGGGGCCCAGGGCGGAGCCGGTCACCTGCGCGCCCCGCCCGGCCAGCCAGGAGGGCGGCAGGGGCTGTTCCGGGCCACTGAGGGAGGCCTTGGACCCCCCGCTTGAGGGACCCCGCCTGCCCGGAGCCCCTCGGGCCCTTTTCCCTCTCGGAGCGTGGGGAGGGT
>JANHGC010003073.1:451078-464709 GCA_027560395.1 Boaedon fuliginosus | reverse complement strand
TATTATCTATTATCTATTATCTATTATCTATTATCTATTATCTATTATCTATCTATCTATCTATCTAATTTCTATCTATCTATCTATCTATCTATCTATCTATCTATCTATCTATCTATCTATCTATCTATCTATCATCTAAATCTATCTATCTATCATCATCTATTATTTCCTCTGTTAATACCCATCGAAGGAATGAATTGATTCTGTGGGCTCCAAACAGCTAATATCTATATAAAAATATTCATGGATTAGGAATTTGTGTGTCAGAATTGTTGCTTGGACATGAAATTCCCTGAGTTATTCTTGCCCAGGTCATTACTTTTCTGGCTGACCAACTTAACAGGGTTGTAATAAGTAAAAGTATTTAAAAATCAGCATGACTTTGACTGTTATCACCTAAGGAGACAGGCAGGGCAAAAATGTGTTAAATAGACATACTCATATTTATTTATCCTAAATAGACATGGAGCTCAAAGAGGATTACATCAAACATGAAGGGAGCCAATCCATCTTTTGGCTAAACTGTCCCTGAACAACGCTCTGTGTGAAACTAGCACCTGCCCTTCCTTTTTCCTGGTCAGGTATAATTGGACTCTGTTTACAGTGAATCAAGAGCTCCATTGTAAAAGATGACGGGATCCAACTGGGAAGAAAATGCTAGCAAGTATTATTTGTCAGGTCTTTGGTGCGTTGTTTCCTGGCGTATACTCACCTCAAAGAACTGGATGGAGTCCAACCAAACCTCAATCCTGCTGTACTGTTTTTAAAGAAGAGATGCTTGTTTACAGACAAAAGGTAAAGGGGGAGAGAACAATCCACTTATCCCTTTTCACCCCCCCCCACCTGTGACCTTCACTTCCCAATAATAACCCAAGTTAAGTAACATGAATAATCTGACACTAGAGATACATACAAGGAAGCTAAGAATAAGGTTGGGAAACGACCTTCCCTGGCGCACCCATACTTAGCTTTCATGCCTCTGAATGGAATCTTACCAACCGGCCTCAGAGGCAGAGGGGAAGCAGTAAGGTCAAATAAACATGGTGGATTGATACCATATACCCTGATTGTATATAAGAAAATTAAGCAGGGTCTAAACCAGTGTTTCTCAACTTTTCAAAAGCTTTGCTGGCAGAGAATTCTGGGTGTTGAGGTCCACACTCCTTAAAGCCACAAAGTTGAGAAACCTTGGTCTAACCAATACCAATCTTTGTTTTAGATATCTTTGATCCACTTTTTCCTGTACCTAAATGAATATGCTTCAGAGCTGAATATTCAGGGAAGGCCCAAAGAGGTTTAGAATACTAAAGGAACAACTGAGGAGAGGAAGGACAAAGAAACTATTAAATAGGAAAGTAATAAAGAAAGAAAGAGCATCCAGATCTTCTACATCCCATTCATTTCTTCTTGTTGGGAATAATATTCTTATTCATAAACATGTCTTCCTCCCGCTCCCAAAGGAATTTATTTAATACATTTAAATAGCTGCCCATCTCATATCCCTGACTCTGAGAACCCCTTGTCAGGAGTGCTGATTTGCCACCAACTTATCAGGAGCTAAGGACTTGGCAAATCAAGGAAACAATAGCCAATGACTTAGTAACCAGTCATCAACACTCCAATCAATAACTAAAAAGCCACACACAACAAGGCATCACATAAATACTATGCATCGAATAGACCAAAGCCACATTCTGGTGTGAGAGAAGTTCCCTGAGGGTGGGCTTCAACACGAGTCTAAAATCTTGGAAGACTAAACCTCTGGTCCCAATAACAAACCCAGATTGGATCCGAAAACAGAATAAAAACACAACCAAAACAATCAACTTAACTAACGTAAAATAGCAGCTGAGAATATTCACAGCATCCCATGGTCAATGTAGCAAAATGGAGTGGGTTCACCATCACAGGTAGGGCCACAGATTCTCATGGCCCAGCCAAGTATTGTACGCCTTGCAAGAGTTCAGCAGGGTTGGGGCAAGTCTGATCTCAGGAGGGATGTTTCAAACAGTGGGCACCACAGCAGTTTTGTCAATGATTTTTTGAAAATTCATGGCTGATAGGATGATCCAAACTTTTGAAAAGGTGCTTTGACATGAAGCATCCATATATCTTTTGGTATATGTCTCTGAGACTTTCCTATGACAGCTCTAGATGTAGGAAAGGACATGTCCTTCTCATCCCAAAAAAAAGAATGTCATTTCCTTTATGGCATAAAGCAATTCCTTATAGTGAAAAACTGCCTTGCATAGAACCAATAGCTAGGAGACTTTGGAAATACAGGGATTGACATGAAGGGAGGATCTTCTCACATGGCTGCCATTTTATCACCATGGATTCATATATTTTTGAATTGATGGCAGTTAGAAATCACATTTGTACCAACTCTTTCCTCTAGAGCAGGGCTGTCCCATGGCCCAGAAGCATCACTTGGTGGCCACAGCTATGCTCGGTTTAGCGAAGAGGGGGTGGGGGAATCATGACGTCATGTCATGTGATGCTGCTGTGACGACATGAGTTTGACAACAGAAACAGTTTGAAATCCAGAGCTGATACTATATTTAAATCCCATGGCTTTCAAAATCCTCAAAATCCTCCCATCTGAGGTGATGAAATTAGAGAAATTAAAGAAAGTTCATCACTTTTTTTTCCCCCAGGGAGAGGAGAAACTCTCCAATATTTCTCGGTGGCAGGGTCTTTTGTCCCAGTGCAGAATTAATAGCTCACCATTTCCCTGACTTAACATAATTCCAAGCATTAACCACATTAGGAACTTAGTGAATATAGGGCAAATGACTGGAGCCACAAAAGGTGTGAAAATTCTGTAAAGCAGGCTTGTTTACTAGACACAAAAAGAGAAATGTTTTAAGATTTATTTTTTTCAGAAAAGAGTTTTCAGAAATGTCATCATAACTGACCTTATAGTGTTATAATTTCTTTTAAGAGAAAAACTGATATTTTTTTAAAAAAACCAATAAACAGTGTTTAATGATCCTTCATACTAAGTCTGTACAGGACTTGAGTAGGACCTTTGCCATTTTTTTGAGAATCAATGCTTAAACTCTGGAACAATTCAGTTCAGGATTCAGTAGAACTAAAGTAGATTCAGATTACTTTACTGGTTTACTTTGGAATGCAGTTGTTAAAACGGCATTCACCATGTATTGTTATTGCTTGTGCTAATTTCAACCATGTATTGTTATTGCTTGTGCTAATTTCAACTGGATGTATCTTGCACAGAAATAAACTATGTTTATGTTTATTTCTTGGATGACTAAACTATTCAGAAGTAATGCAGAAGATGGGAAGATTTTCTAGGCAAAATCCTGGTGACCTGACCCTCATTGTGAATTGATAATAACATAGTGTTTCAGGTGTTGTTAATATAAAGTATGGCCCTTCCCAGATTTAGTTAGATAACATCTCCAAGAATCTATAAGAATTCCCAGTGGAAGCACCTGCCACAATTCACAACTTTCTTCATGTTCATTCTAGATTTCTAGCAGACTTCTGATCTCAGTCTTCTCTCTCTCTCTCAAACTACTTGACTATTTGGACCACACAAGCAGTTTCTCATTGTTCATAACCTACTTGCATGCATCACGTAATCTTCTCAGAACACCTTGGTATTTATCCCAAGTTCATCTTAATTAGATTGGTCATGTGATCCAAAGTTGAAACTATCTTTTAGCTTAGTGTCTTGAGACTTCAATGTCATCAATTATCTGTCAAGGGCTTGTACACACCAGTTGTCTTCCCAGGAGACTCTCCTTCTCCCCTTCTCTTTCATACCACACCTTTAAGGCTGTGGCAACCATTTATTACTTCTTAATCAACTGTCTGGGGTGTTTACTCATTGCTGATCAATGCAAGGCACTCCTTTCTCCCCCAGGGCTAAGTACATTTCCTTTAGAGTTCTCTACTCAAACCCCAGGAACAAGAAGCAGGGGTGGGAACGAAACCCAAGTCTTCTGCATGACAATGCAAAGTATTATAACCTGGGGCTTAACACTGACTTCCTTCTCCTTACCAACCCCTTTTTCTACCCAAGAAGAAGACAAGAAAGGCATACCGAATGCATGAGATTTTAAGGATTAATAAGATGCTGTTCTTAGGGTTTGGATCCATGCTTGTTTCCAAGAAGACAATGCAAATTCCATCCAATTATGTTTGGGATAGGATTTTGCAGTAGTCTGTCATTCTTTCTTGACTGCCTTAAAAACAGAGTGAGAGGATAGCGAGAAGTGATCTCCAGGAACAAAGCAATCATTCATTTTTCATCTGTAGTAATCCAGTAGATAACTCAAAATGGCAATGTTTTTTCTCATCCTTAAATAACAGGAAAGTTTGGGGATGCTACAAACATCATATATCTTCATTTCAGCAGAGCATTTGACAAAAATATCTTACGCCTGGAGGAACATTGTTCATGGGGTTGCAATGGGTCAGTCACAACTTCGCAACTAACAACAACAATAACAACAAATCTTATGACCTTACAATCTACAATCTAGTTAAGTGCAGTCTAGATGGCATGAAAATTAAGTCGATATGTTGCTAGGTAAATTGTCTCCAAAAGGTGCTCATAAAAGATACACCAAAGGTATCAAGTGAGGTGGAAAATTCATTTCTAAGCCTTCTATTTTTTATTGTTTTTATTATCAACTTGTATGATGAGCTGGAAGAATTGTTTATCAAAGCTACAAATGGTATAAAATTGAGTGGGATAACCAATATCCTAAAGTACAGAAATAAAATCCAGACCAAACAGGATAAATTAGAGAAATGGGATAGAAATAACATAATAAAATGTAGTAGAAACAAATGTAAAGTCCCTCATTTAGGCAACAGCAATGAAATATACTGGTATCTGGTGGGGAATACATGACTTGTGAAACAGGTCTTGGAATAATAACTGATTGCAAACTGAAAATAAGTATGGTATGTTCCAATTTGTTTAGCTTTGGTGAGTAGCAAAAAAAAAAAAGAGTTCTAGGTCGAATTCTGAGTATCGAACTATAGGAAGGATTCAGTTAAACTAAAGAAGATTCAGATAACAGTCAGAGAGACTATCGGAGGTTATATACCAGTAATGGCGCCCAGAGGTGGCACACAGAGCCCTTTCTCTCTGGGCACGTGAGTTGTCACCCCAGCTCAGCTCTGCTTCGCATGTGGGCATGCACCTCCCACCGGCCAGCTGGTTTTCGGGTCTCTGCCACACATGCATGGGAAGCGGGCTGTGCACAGGCATCGTGTGCGCATGCGTGGGGTCAGTGAACATGTAATGCATGCATGCATTGAGGTGGAGTGTATGCATGGGGGCTGGGTGCATGTGTGGGGCAGGTGCACACATTGCATTTTGGGGATGCGTACGTGCACTTTGGGCACTGGGTGCTGAAAAAGTTAGCCATCACTGTTATATACTATATGAATCCCTTCTTGGGGTAAAAGTGAATGTTTAGCTTTGAGTGGGAAAAAGTCTGAAGTGGAATATGATAGTGACACAGAAGACCAACACCTGTTCTCTATACTTCCAATGGAATGGAGTACTTGATTTGCAGTTATAGAAAGGAAAAATCCCCAAAAGAACAGTAAGAGTGTAATCAATAGAATAACTTCTTCAAGTAGAGCAAATCTAAACACCGCTGTGCCTGAACATTTTAATTTGAATTCCTGCAATGAGCAAACAGAATTGGAGCTCCTTCCAAAGAAATAGTTATATCTTCTTCCTAAATGAAGGTATAGCTTTGCACCTACTTGTCTGTAATTTAATGCATTGTATTGCCAGACAAGTAAAGTTCTTGATAAGCAAATATACATGCAACTGCTCTGGTTTTTTTTTAAAGTAAAAATGTTAAGTATAGCCATTTTAAATGTGTGATCTCCTGTCACCGGGGTGTGGGGGATGATTTTATTGTATTGTATTATACTAATTTATTTGAATCTTTTTTTTTTTAGTTTTATTGTTTTAAATGAGGTTTTATATTCCGTAAGCCGCCTTGAATCGTCATGTGCGAATAGGCAACAATATAAATTAAACAAACAAACAAATACTTGTTTCTGTTTGACTGAATGGTATCAGGCTTCATCCTAACATTATAGTTCTCATCCTGTTTTCCTGCACGATCAGACTGGTGAACCAACTCTTTAAAAAGGAGCTTAATTACTCCACAGTTAGTGGCAGCAGTGTGGGGGAAGAATAGGAAGAAGGAAGAATCGGAGAGGAGCTCCAGTTTAAAACTAATAGGATAGAATAATGGAACTATAGAAAGAAACAAAGAAATACTTACCTTGAAAAAGAAATTGGTTAAGAGAAATTGGAATATCCAATTTTTATTAACCAAATTTATACTAACAACTTTGTGAAACTTTTTTTTTTTATTAAAAAAACCATCTTTCCTTATAGTAATTGTTCTGATTCTTCTGTGTGAATTCTACCACCCCAAATGGGGAACTTACACCATTTGGAGTTTCCAGATATTGCTGAAGATTCAGATCACACAAAACTGAACAGCGTTCAGATCAGCCCATGACATTTTTCAAAATGGTGTCTAAACTGAACTAGAAAACTTTAAACTCGAGTTCCCCATCTGGGGAAGAGAGGCGGGATATAAATCGAATAAATAAATAAATAAATAAATATTCTTGAGGCTGAGTATAATGGGGCCTAATCCCACTGACCTTTTCGACAGGAAAAAAAAGCTAGTATAAGCTTGCTGCTTGAGTAGACACATATCAATTTTATTGATAGTTTCATGCAAAATAACCATCCTCTTTTCCACATGGGCTTCTTTGAAATGCTGATAGTAACACATAATTAATGAAAGGTTGCCCTGTTGGACCGGATAAGGGGAAAAAAATCAAACATTTATTTGAAAATCATAATGTATGAACAAATTCTACCACCTGTTCCTGACACTTAGACACTTAGTTAATCTTCTTTGAGTGGCTCCAAAAACTGTAGTTGGCTGAGTGCAATTTCAGGAGATATATTACAGGTTCTTTCAAAACTTCACTGTTCTTTCTGCAATTCCAGTTCCCGCCTGCCTGCATAATAATGAACATTTTTTAATATTTTTTATGCACGACAGCCTCACTGTTATCAGACTTGGAAAGAAAGATATTTATTCTGCATTTCTGAGTTTTACAGTTAAATATGACCTCTTGAGTTCAACTGGGTCAGGGATCAATCTGACCTATTCAAATATTACATGACTTTATCAGTTCTTTATGTAAGCCTGAGGGAAGACATTTTTATATGCATTCTTTGCATCAATATCTTCTTTCTTATCAGTCAGTGTCACAGATATGGAAATTATTTTTGTTGGCAATAGCTAGTTCTCTCTCTTTAGTTCAATGGTGACCCTCTTGCCTTGGTCCCTTCTCCTGTATGCTCAAATTCATCCCAATGGCTTCACCCTGTCTCATCTTGAAAATAAGCATGGATGCTTAAGTTACAATGAAAACATTCAACAATGTTCAAGAAGCTTATAAAAACAATTTATCTGATTTTATAAAAGACTTCAGATCAAAGATTGCAAATCAGGGAATTTGGCAGTTTGGGTTTATATTTTGTTCCTTTTTATATTCATTGGCAGGTGAGTTTTCAGGGTCTGAAATAAGATTTTTCCCTAAACCTTGGAATAAACTCCATCACTGAGCTACAGTCCTCCATGGCTCAGTATAAAAACAATACATTCAAACTGTCCTGGAAGTTGGCAGAAACAGATTGGAAATATTTTACTGGAAGTCCCGTAGAATAATTATTGATTTATCCTAGCTGTAAATTATCTATTTTATAAATATGATGGATGGAAAGGGGACTAGACAAGGATCAGGAGAGTTGATAATGACATTTCAGGGATAATAGAGAGGCAAAGCACAGTTTCAATCAAACAATGGACCAAAGTAGCAAAATGTTCAAAAGTCATTAGTAATCCCACGGTTGGATGCTTCTCAACAGTATAAACCAAGAGCAGCTGTTTGCCGGGAAATAACGTTCCATTTGCCAATATGTACAAGAGATTTTATGTTCCCCGAACTGGGAATTCCACTAGCTGTGCTTATCATACATTACTAATAATATGGGATGAGCTGCCAACATTTTGATGGGCTGTTAAAAATCAAATCCAGATTCTCTAGTCTCCATGGCGGTATGTTTCCCTTGCTGGACATTCAGCTCCCCTGCCTCATCATTTCCTCCTACATCATATATCAAGATTTCACTTGGATCCAACCCCCATGCTCCTGTGATCAGAGTGGGAACCATTGTACACATGCCATGGCATCATAAATTAAGACTTTAAGTTTTACATAGAAGCACTATCAGATGAAGCACAGGTTGTTCTTTGAGTTTCTGTATTTTTAGGACAATTGTAAACAAAGAAAAATTATAAAACTCCTGGACAGAAGAGAGAATAGCATACATTGGAACTAAATTCAGGTTGATATACCTGTTCAGCTTTAACACTATACTATGTCTGTCAGTGCTGCATTGCAAAAATGAGGTTGATCATTAGAGGGAAGCAGAGAGATGGAAAAAATTTCAGCTCTTTCTTTCCATCTAATGATCACCATCCATTTTCATCCTGGATTAGGAAGATTTAAACCATGCTATTAAACTATTATATTACTATTTGTAAGTTGTTAAATTGTTTTGATCCCTGAAGGGCTGACAAGAAAATTAATAAAAACACACAGCAACAGCAACAGTCTGTAAGAAAAAAGGAGGGAAAACTAAAAATGACCTGAGAAATTTATAACTCTAAAGCTCAAATCAAAAGTAATGATGTAAGAATTTTAAAATAAAACAAAAAGGAATGATGAAGAACAAATTGGGATGGTGGGCGATCAGTCTTCCAGAAGAATTTAACCTTCACCTTACAGAGAACCTTACAGACTATAATTCAGATTTATATTAGAGGTCCTCAAGTATGTACATTGGGGACAGGGGGTTAAAAAAATAATTAAATCAATACAAAATGAAATAAAACAGAAAAATAAAAATGCAACATAATAAAATCTAGAAGCCAGGGTTATATTGCTTACAAAAATCTGTGCAGAATACATAGGTTTTCACAGTGCTTTTTTTCTAAAAAAAAAAAAAGGTACCGGATCTAAAAAAAAAGGTACCGGAACTCCTATTGATGTCCGTCGTATTGCGTATGGGCACCATAGATATACTAATATACAAAAGAAGTCTAAGGAAAAAAAGGTGCCGGAACGCCGTTCCGGTGCGTTCCGCCAGAAAAAAAGCACTGCTTACAACCAGTCCTCATACTTACGACTGTCACAGCATAACCTCGGTCATGTGATCAAAATTTGTCCACTTGACAACTGGCATGTATTTATGATGGTACCAGCATCCCAGGATCACGTGACATAATCAATATTTTCGGCCTTCCCAGCAGGCTTCTAACAAAGTCCATAAGGGACACCTCATTCACCTAACAGCTATGTGATTCACTTAATAACCGTAGTGATTTGCTTAAGTGTGGCAAAAAGTGTAATAAAGTCAGGCATGGCTCGTTTAACAACTGTTTTGCTTAGCAATGGAAATTCTGGTCCCAATTGGTGTCATAAGTTGAGGACTGCCTGTATTACATTTCAGTAGGAGGAAAGGGGGAGAGACAAATTAGCATAATTGGGTGACATGCATTGTTGCGTTGGATTCATGTATATAAGCAAGGATTGACGGCTTTTCATGCTATGCCAACAAGGCCACAATGCAAAAGAGATTTCATGCACCAAATGACACCGTGTGGCAAATACTTTTCTGGATCTATGCAGCTCCCTTTGTGGATTATGTTCATTTTACATTCTGTAATGGAAAATACATACCTGAATATAATACACAGCACATGCTTAAGGGCCAAAGCCTAAGGCAGAATTTTCTGTTTTTTGATCCCATCGCTATTCAGCTCCTTCCCTTAAGAGACTGACTCCCTGTAAGAGTCGGTTCTCAGACTGATAAAGATTAAAGCAGCCATTGTATAAGCAACTCACTGCCGCAGATTCTTCCTTTATCCCAGAACTGACCCATTTCTTCTCTGGTGTAATATAAGGTTGTGAGACAAAGGCTCTGTTTTGTACTTAGGGCAGCTTAAATCTAAACCAGCTTAAGGAAAATCCTGTCTGGACTGAGACATTTTGGAGACAGCTTGTAAGATATTCAGGGCATATCCACACTTACCATTTAAGCTGTTCCCGTCCTGTGCACATGCCAGCTTGACTACATGCCAGCTTTTTAAAATCCTCTACAGATTTAGACACTTTGGCAACAGCTTGCAAGGTATTGAGTCCTGACTGCAGGCTACCAGTATCCTGTCCTATCCAAACCCTTTTACTTCAAGAGAGTGTAAAAAAAACCCACCCTGCAATGGTAGAATATTTCCTCTTGTAAGCCTTGTTAGCTAGGGAAATTTAACAAACTATGGGAAGCAAAACAGTAATTTAAAAAATAGATGCTTTCTTGCTTACAAAGGAAATGGGGGGTTATTAAAAATGAAGAGGGTCACCCATCTGTTAGGGAAATTTACTTTCAGGAAAGGAATGTCAATAGTCCTGCAGATGAGAGACAGAGAATAACTTGCCCCAGGTAGAAAACATTCCTCAAACAAGGTGGCTGATTTCCACTTGACAAATATTCATACCATCTAGGGTAGTGGGGGTAGATGGACTTGACTTCAGCATTATTGGTGCATGCCTCTGTCGTTTCATTCCTAGACTGCTGTAAAAAAACCCTTGCAAGTGCTTCTGGTCCTTTGCTCTGTCCCCTGATCTTAATCAAGAGAAGTATCCTTTGGGCTGTACTAGAGTTTCTGTGTTATTGTGTCTCTCAATATAGATCAAACTCCTTCACTGGCTATCTATCTGGGCCATGAGCCAGCTTAAACTAAAGGCACTTGTGTTCAGAGTCTTCAAGTTCACAAACTTCCCAAGGACTCTGCTCTTATTTCACCCTTCATTCATGACACTTGTTTGTTTGTTTCCCACCTTTATTATTTTTGGAAAATATCTCAAGGTGGTAAAGGTACCCAATACACCTTCCTCCTCCTATTTTCATCACCTGTAAAATGGATTGAGCTGAAAGAGGATGACTGGCTCAGAGAGACCCAGCTGGTTCTCATGACTAAGGCAGAACTAGTGGTTCCCTGCTTTCTAGACTGGCACCTTAACCTCTAGATCAGGGGTGTTAAATTCTCAGCCCACAGGGGGGAGCAAAGGAAGAAAGGAGAGAAGGAAGGAAGAATGATAGAGGATGGGAGGGAAGGAAGGAGAAATAGAGAGAAAGGAGGAAGAAAAAATGGAAAAAAAAATGCATGTTTTGGAGTTTTATTAAAAATTGGAGTGTTGTGCCCAAAGAACTGGGCTCTGCAATGGTCCTGATGTGTTTTTTTTTTTAATCTTTTTTTTTTATTATTTCTATCTTTCCTTCTCCCGTTCCTAAAATAGGTCTTTCTTGATTCTCCATGTAAATATGATCTAGCATCAGAAGGACACTGGTATAATTAAGAATCATGCAATGTTATGCTGTCCCAGGCATCATAGTCGTTAGGATGACTCACATACAGTACGCAAAGCAACCTTTGAATCGTAAGATCCTGGAACTATTTAAAAAATAAATAAATAAAAGTATATACTCCAAACGATAGCATGATAAGATCATCCTCCAATACACAAATGCTAGGGGAAAGGAATCATTTTCGCTTCTACACATTATTCAAGGGTAGGGTTGAATAGACACCAGGCAATTTTTTTTTTCCTCATCTTCCTTTCATTTATTTCACTTCATGGGCATTTACTCCCGTTCCAGAGAATTTTGTTCTATTCTCAGCAAAAAGCCGAAACATCCTCTATCCTCAACCTAGGGGTAATTATTTGGGGAAGGGAGTGAAATACAGTTGTCTTTGGGTTAAAATATGATATATAACAGTTGGCAAGATCCACTTTCGGAATTGACTTGGCTTTAGATCTCTTCCTCGTTAATTCAGTCAACTGTAGTTTCTGTTTGTCTTCTGTTGTAAGCTTCAGACCGCAATGGCATTACAGATGAATCATTAATATTGATCATCAGTGGGTTTCAAGCTGGCAGCTCTCTCTTTGAGGATTTTAAGAGGTGCACAGGGGAGATCTAAAGGGGGAAAAAATAAGGAAACTGGTTTGCACTGTGCTTTTCAAATCCCAGAACAGAAGCACATTTCCAGCTCAATTAAGGTTCCTGACATCATTTAAAAAGAAGAAAAAAAAACCACACACACAACAAATGTGCAGAATACTTTCTGGAATGGGATAAAACTTGAAGTTCAGTGTGATGTCCAATTATAGAACAGGATGTTGCTATCAACATCATCTTTTAATGACCCCATAATCCCTTGCAGGGTGGAGTCTGGGCAACTGAATGGAGCTGAGGGTTTACTGGCTGGATGCCCTTCCTGTCGCCAATGCAGAGTTTTGTCCATATTCTCAGTGGGCCGAGAGAGAGAAAGATCTGCTCTACCTAGGATCGAACTCACCGCCTCCTGATTGTGAGGTGAGAGCTCCCCCTCTAGGACACCACACCACTCCTGGATCTTGCTTTATACAATGTTTTTGTATGTGTGTGTGTAGAATTTTTTATTGTTTTTCAAGTTTATAAAACATATATTATATCCAGCTGAATGTTTCAGAGATGTTTCACAAACATTTTCAATTCCTTCTCACATTCTTTTCTTACATCCATAATTCTTATTTAAAACAATTTCTTATTTTAGTGTATCCAGAAGAAAAAGATAATTCATAAATATCTCCCCTTTACCTAACAAAATTAATACAAGTCCCCTTTACTTTCTTATTTTGTTACATACAAGAACTGTGTTGAACATTGCCTATAATATTCTAATTTCATTTCATTAACAATTTCTTGTTAATTAACATATATTTTCATCATAAATTTTAAAAAAATGTTATTTAAAAATTCTGACAGCTTTCAATTACTGTCATCGTGTATATATTCAATTTAACATTACAAATTAATATATGCAAAAACAAATAAGAAAGGTGAAGACAGGAAGTAATAAAAAACAAAAAAGAAAGAAAAAAAAAACCTCTAAAAAAGATTCAATATTTCAGGAGAGTAAAAACACATATAATATAATATTACAAATTAGTATATACCAAGAAGAAAAAAGAAAAAAAAAGAGAAGATTTCTTTGTCTTTCACTCTTCCCCTTTAACATACCTCTAAACAAAAATTTAATATTCCAAGAAAATAAAAACACATGCATAACTTCAAATTTTCCTCTTTCCCTCTTAAGATAAAATTTGCTTTATTCAATGTTTATTACATGTGACCACTGTTGTGCTCTGAAAGGTGAAAAGGTTAACAAGAGGATGGCTGTTTCATGTCATTTTTTTTCTCCTGGAGATTATATTAAGAGAGTGGAAGGAACAAGAGAGACATAAGATAACCGAAACACAAAAAATAATGGATAGAATTAGACTTTTGGTGATGGAGTTGAAACAATTATATAAATTGGAAACAAATGAAGTCCTTGGGTCCTTGTACAAGTAATTTATTTATTTATTTATTTTATTACATTTTTATGCCGCCCAATTCCCGAAGGACTCTGGGCGGCTTACAACATGGA
>JANHGC010003073.1:397365-410435 GCA_027560395.1 Boaedon fuliginosus | reverse complement strand
TAGACTTACATACCACTTTATAGTGTTTTACAGCCCTCTCTAAGTGATTTTACAGAGTCAGCATATTGCCCCCAATAGTCTGGGTCCTCATTTTACCCACCTCAGAAGGATGGAAGGCTGAGTCAACCTCGAAGCTGGTGGGATTTGAACTGCCAAATTACAGGCAGCTGATAGGCAGCAGAAGTGGCTTGCAGTACAGCACTCTAACCATTGTGCCACTGAGGATCTCTTGAAAACTAGAACAAGTACAGTAAGCTGAGCAGCAGCTCTCAGGAGAAAAAGCTTTATATTTGTTTGTAGTTGAGTGGGGAGGAGAAATTAAGATAGGTGAGGGGAGAATTAAGAAAAGTGTGTAAAATGATGCACAGCAAGGAAAATTAAGTGAGTTTTTCTCACTTAAAAAGTAGAATTCAGAATCACCCAATGCTATGAGTGATGAAGCATTTTGAACAGAAAAGAAAGGACATCTTCCTACTGGACATAAACTGTGTGTTTTCAAGATCTCGTGGTGGTCACCGGCTTAGTTGACTCGAATAGAGTATTAGATAATTTTTAATGCAGCTACTCTTGGACAGCAGAATCAAAACAGTGCCAAGGGGAGTTTCCTCTGAGGATACTTGAGGCCGGCTTTAGGTGCATTTTTTAAACAACTCTTGCAGGTGGCATGTATACTTTGACCTGTAATATAAACTCCAATCAGATATCTTCCCAAACACTTTGTGAATGATTGAAGTCGGCAATAATGGGCCCCATTGTTCACACTCTGCTCCTTCCCCTCTTTGCTGCCACAGTACCGCCATTGTTATTCTTAGCGATGTTCACACACGTTCCTTGTACCCACAGGGCTTATCACAACCATAGGGGAAAAGGGAGGGCAAATTACTGTATTATGGCTTGTACAGGTGGATTGGGTGCCAAAGCAGATTTTATAAATCAGAGTAATGAGAGTTGCCACGTGAGCCAAAAATAGACAGAAACAATCTTGCTCATCTTGAGACAATAGCAATACAGGCCTCGTTATTGCACAATTGCAAAGAAAGCACCCAGTGTTTGCTAAAATGCTTGAGGCTGAGTGGATTTGGGGCTTGTCAAAAAATTCTCCTCCCTGTTCTGGGCTTGGAATGCACTGCCAATTTAACATACGTTTTCTCCTTTTTAACTTTTATAACATGTATTCATTTCTGTTCTCCCCTGCCCATAAAGTTTAATGTTCATCTAGAGCAGGGGTGTCAAACACGATTTCACTGAAGGCCGATCAGGGTTGTGTTTGACCTCGGGTGGGCGTGGCCCAGGTGGGTGTGACCAGTTCGACATCATTCGTATCAGGAGTGCCTGTGATGGCCCCAGCGCTCTGCCAGCGCTCTGCCAGAGAAGATGGGCTCCCAAGCTCCATTTTCTGCCACTGAAAACAGAGCTCAGGAGAGCTGCATGCTCCATTTTTGGTGGCAGAGGCACTGTGGGCCAGTCCTTCACTGGTTCCAGGTTGGTCCCATGGACCAGATCTAAGCACCCCATGGGGCGGAATCGCCCTGTGGGCCTTGAGTTTCACACCCCTGACGTAGAGTATTGTGCCTCCAGGTCAATAGAAGTAGAAGCTAATGTAGACTCAGTGTTGAACACACCAATCTCAAGGTCTCTCGTCTCTATACACATAATTGTAAGCCAGCTAAAATGTTGAGATGGAGCCAAGGCCCAGCATTAGTTCTTGAAGGTTACGGTGTACCCTGGCCTCATGACTTCCCTAATTTATCTCAGAGTTGTAGGGAATTTTCACTTCAGGCTTGATGGCCCCTTGTTAGAAGTCTTGAACAGATATTGCTGCTGGCCTTTAACATCCAATAATCCAAAACTGAGAACAAAAATTTAAAGCCATAGTGAAAAATACCTTGCAGTTTTTTTCTGTTTCCTCTCTTACTATAAGGGTGCTTGAGAATGGCTTTCAAGTTTCTTTTACTGATGTTTTATCTTTAATTTTATTTTTGTGGAATAGTGACTATTTTGCTCATTAATGTCTTTTATTATGTATTAAGGGTGTGCACAGATTTTGTTGTGAGAAATTAATTTGATAGTTTAGAAAGATTTTTGCTAAAAAAAACATTGTTTGCCAAATTGATGAACCTGATTTTCCATAATAATTCAAACTACAGCATTGCATTACATTGGTGCACAGAATCACAGTTTCTCAACTTTGCAATTTTAAGATCGACAGATTTCAACTGCCAGAATTCATGACAGTGAAAGCATAGCTGGTTGGGAAATTCTGGGGACTGAAAGCCACTCGTCTTAATGGTGCCAAGGCTGAGAAATACTGAAATAGAGAATACAAGCCAATCCGTGCATCTTTCTTCCAAATACTTCCATCACTCTGGAGCCACCTTGGTTGCCTACTCTGCCCAGTTGGAAAAATACCCCCACAGCAACAGTAACAACAAAAAACTTACTTGAAGAGTGGAAAGTCAGAAAGTTTGCAAATTTCTAAAGAAGGGACATGGCCCTTTGGCCACTTCAACTTCCATAAATTCAGGAAAAACACAAGTATTATTTAATTCATTTGTTCTCATACCGAACAGATAAGCAACATCTCTCTAGAATCTCTCCAGTGTTTGTATTGTGTTGCAGAATTTTGCTGAATGTGCATATTAAGATTCCAAACCTAAAAAGCACACCTATCCCAGGTCAGTGATTCTATGTTCTGAGTATCTTTAGTGTAACCATAATTTTCAATCCATAAATCACCAAATGGAAAATGGGGGTGGGGATCATTTTCTCCCATTTTCAGCAGTAGTCCATGAAAGGTTTTCAGTCTTTCATAAAAGTATTGGTTGTCTTGTCCCTGGTCAGAAAGGTCACTTCTACTATTTCTGCTGACTTCATCATCTTCACAATCTATTCCTCCATTGTGACTATTTCTGTATTTTTCCATCTTTTCTCATGTTTTCTTCTTCTTAATACCGGTAGGTGGTGTTCTTATCAATAATGCCTATCGTGATAGCAACTTTTCCATAATTCAGTTCAACAGGAGAGGCCCTCTCTGACTTTTCAAGTTCTTCTGTCAGAAATACAGACATACAGACAAACATGTCTTCTTCCTACATGGTTTCTAAGCTATGAAACTTTGGAAATAGTTTTGTCTTGGAATAGTGTTCAGTCCCCATCTTTCTGCATTTAAGGAAGCATTCAAGAACTTCTTAGGAGATTTTTTTTTGTTTTTTGTTTGCTTTGTTTTAAGTATTAACCATCATGAGTCTTGGGCAGAAAGGGGTGAAGCGAATTTTAAATATGAATTTAAATGCACATGGATCATTGCTGGGTATGTGGATAATAGGTTGGGTAAGGCCAGGCAGAAAAATGTGTTTTATTTTTATTTTTCTTATTGTGTATTTTATGTATTTCATTTTTTTTTATTGCAAACCATTCTAGAGTCATGTAAAAATGAGATGAACGGGTATATAAATCAAATAAATAAATAATATTAGATTTTTTATCCTATCTTTTTATCTATAGATAGTCCTCGCTTAACGACCATTCAAAACTATGGCATCTTCAAAACAGAGCTTTATGACTTGTAAAGCACTCTTGACTGTTGCAAAATGTCACAAGTAAATAGCCAATGTCACAAGTACACCAAACTAGTGCACTCTTGTCATCTCTATTTCTATATCTATCTCTACACAGAATCTGTCTGTCTGTCTGTCTGTCTACCTATCTGCAGCATCTGGAGGGGATAACAAGGGGAGACAGACAGAATGATAAAAGCAATGCTACACCATCAGAACATAAGCCCCACATATCTTTCATACATGTGCTGTGATGTCACTCACATGTACAAAAGGAGTAAAGTGATGGTGCTGCTTGTGTCAGTTTAATGAAAGCAGCAAGAACCTGTGGCTGCACACATATCAATAAATATGTGTTACCAAATACTCAATGGACCCAACATATTATGTTAGCAGCATAAATTCTAAAAAGCTATCTTAATCAGGCCTCATAATCAGTCTATGATGATTTTGTTGATAATGACATGAACAATTTAATTGTTCTAATATGTGCATCTAGTTTGTTGTTTTATAGATTTTATCAAGTGGTTTAGAGTATACAAATGATAAGCAAAATTGAATACTCTATATTGATGTTTGCTGGATCATTGAAATTTTTGTTTTATTTCAAGGCAACACACAAGGAAGAGTTAAAGCAGTATTGATTTAAGACCAACTCATGACCTTATCTCAGAGTTATCACTGTGTTAATATACCAAAGACATGTTAGATCTTAGAATGCTAACTCAAACAATTTTATCCTGAGTAGATTATTGACGTATCTTCACAAACATTTTGCATTTAATCTTGTTAAGGCATGTACTTATAGTTCTGCTAATCCTTGTGATTTTATTTTATATCAATGGTGTATCAAATTCTTTTAAAACTGCATTATATTGTAGAAAAGACACTGGAAGTTTTAAGGCCAAGTAAGTTTAGATATTATATATAAATCTCTTTTTATTTTATTTGGGATTAATGCATGGTGTAATCAAAATACTGGTTATATTTATCTTTTCAGCGGAATAAAATGGTGAAATGCCTGAATAAATACCTGGAAGTAATGAAAAACTGGAAAAGGACTCAGGCAATAAAATATTCCAGACTGAAATTCCCATCTTAGTTTTCCTTCAAATATTCT
The DNA here is from genome assembly GCA_027560395.1 of Boaedon fuliginosus. NCBI lineage: Eukaryota > Metazoa > Chordata > Lepidosauria > Squamata > Lamprophiidae > Boaedon > Boaedon fuliginosus. The sequence continues at coordinate 405,758 of JANHGC010003073.1, read as the reverse complement.
TGACCTCTGAAAATAGGGATTGGTTTTTTCTGGTTTCTTTAAAACTTCATAAAACTTTCCAAATTTCCTTAGAAGATAACAGATTATTTCTGTTATTTTTCTTCCTTTCAAAAGATTTCTTCTAGCCCTGAATCATTTACTAGATTAATTTTTCCCAGTTTATCTCAGGGGTGTCCAACCTTGGCAACTTTAAGACCTAAATTCCAAAGGTGCTTTTCAAAAGGCAACTGGACTTACTTTGTTCTTTCTTGAAGACATTTTGCTTTTAATTAAAGAAGCTTCTTTAGTTCTGATTGAATGGTAGGGAATGGAAAGATTTATATTCTTTGCAGTCATCTGGCACTCTGAAGGTTGGTCATTAGCTTTCTCCTCAAGGAAAAAACAAAGAAAGCCCAGTTGCCTTTTGAAAAGCACCTTTAGAACAACTATGACCTGGATGGCTGAAAATCATCATAAACATTTAAGACCTGTGGACTCCTAGAAATCCCCAGCCATTGCCAACCCATGCTGGCTAGGGAATTCTGGGAATTGAAGTCTACAAGTCATAAAGTTACCAGTATTGGACACCCATGGCTTAACTACCGGCTGCCCTTTGGGAAAGTTTTCGAGTGGTCTGGAGTTTCTCAAAGTGGTCCAAGCAGCATTTCCAATGAGACTATAGGGAAAATCCCATACTGTTCTCCCTGACCATATTTCCCAAAGCATTATGTTAGCATTTTGCTGAATTACGATGTGACTTCATTCCCAAAACACTTTAAGAAAAGTGGTTGGTTGGAGGCTGCACAGAAGAAAGCCTTTTGCCACTGTAACCAGATTTTAATAAAAGGGATTCAGAAAGAATGGGGAAATCCTGAACGTTGTCTTTTTCTACAGTCAAGTAGGAAAAGTGAAAGTGCAAGCAAGAAAAAGGTAGAAAATAAACAAAACTAGAAAAAAAATGACTTCTGACTTGCTTTGGTATAGATATAAATAAAAAATAAATCAAACTCTTACTCTAAGATTAACATATGTCTAATTATTTCCATGAGTCATATAATTCTCATCACCAAATCCTAAAATAACTTACCATTTCTTTCAGATTTTTTTTTTGCAAACAGCCCAAAAATGGTTTCTAAGTAAAAATATTTTTTTTCAAAGTGCTATCTTTGTCAATGTTGTCATTTCCGAGAATCCCACCAGCTTCACCATCCATTCTTCCATTGTATTTATAAGCCCTTCGACATCTGAAGATATAAAATCTTGCTGCTATAATCATATATAAAAAGAGAACTCCATAAAATTTCTCCATCTGTTAAGCCCCAAGGGGAAGGCCTCTGGTTTCAACTGTACATTCACTTTTAAAATCGTCTGCCTCAAAATACATACTTGATCCCAAATTTTCTAGCTTTGTTACATGTCTGACAAAGATTTTAAAAAAATGTTCATTCAAATATTTCCCAAAAAATATTTTAATTCCCTTATGCATTTGTGACAATTTATCTGGTGTCATATACCCATAATACATTTATAAAAATTCTCTTTAAGATTATAATTCATTGCAAATTTAAATCCTTTCTCCCACATACTCTCCCATTAGCCCAACTGTATATTATATCTAATTTCTTGACCATTTTATCATACAGTCTTTGATTTCTCCATCCTGTTTCCATGTTCAATAAAAATGTATACATCTTAGCAATAATATGATCATCATTTTTATAGAGCTCTACATCAAATTCATTTTTGCCCTGTTCAGATTCATAATTCTTATTACCCAACTTAGATCTTTCCATTAGCTTAAGGAAGACAGGGGGAATGTAAAACTTTCCAAGTTTTCTCTTGTTTTTAAATTAAACTTGCCTTGGAGAAAAAGTTAGCAAGTCAGCATAAGTTAACCATTTTTGTTTAGCTGTCATTCTAGCTGTCCTTCTAAAAATGACAACTCCCATTAAGTTTCAATAATTTTTTTCCACATATTTTTGAGAAGAACAATTATTTCATCCTTGGTTACTGGTTACTAAGAAGAGTCTCTCAGTTTGCACATCTGTATATATGGGCAAAGAAATCAGACACTACTGGCTCTCATTTTGTAAACAAAGCCTTGGGAAAAAAAGATGGATTTCTGCAACAGTATGACGTCCACATGGTATGCAAATTTGGGTGCGTGGTTTTCATTCAAGTCCATTGATTTGTCCACTTATACAGACAGTACACCCTGTTGCTTAGGAGTTCTGTGGTGGTCTCTGAGCTTGGTTGTTTACTTGCAGAGAAGGATCATTCTCCAACTAGGTAACATCATCATAGTTGATAATCAGTGCACTGATTATATTACCTAGTTGGGTAATGGAACATCTACAAAGCAAAGCAACCAAGTTCAGAGAGCGCTCCACATTTATAGAAATTACCCCGTATATTCAAAGTGCTATTTATGTCAAAAAGGAACATGTTTCACAGATTCTGCTTTGGCAAATCCATCACCTTTGATGGCATTTCTCCCACTTTTACTCTTGACAATGTAGAAATGTTTTCAAGTCTATGAGACTTCCTCAACTTCTCCTCTACGTTCCAAATAAAGAACATAGTCCTCCTCCTCCTCCTCCTCCAATTTTGATGAAATAGAGCTTTCAGTTTTAGTTGGAAAAAAAAAACTGATGAATATCATCCAGGAAAGTCCTTACACAAGAGTGACTGCTACTGTTTTAAGGAAGCGGATGTGAACCAAGCTCTTAGGATGCCACAGTTTAAAAAAAAAGTCTGTCAAGATCTCCCGTAAATTAGAGCTGCCCATCCCCAACTCCTCCCAGTGATGCAGTATGGGCAGATATCCCTTTCCTCTCTGGAGTCCCCCGGCCACTGTTCGCACGATTCAATTTTGGTTTCGTCTCTGTTGTGCAAGAGCAGGACGCCAAAGAGGAAGAAAGAGATCGGGCAACGGGAGCGAGCAGCAGAGCTCCATTAAGGTGGAGGAGTGAGTGAGAAGAGAACCCCTTGAAAACTTGTGCAAGCCTTGAGGAGTGTGTGTGCATGTGTGTCAACAGTTTGGCATCCGGGCTTTGGGTGGAAGTGGTCTTCCTGTCAGGGGAGTGATAGGGGAAAGAAAAGAGAAGTGAAGCCCCTTGGTTCCAGGAAAGAGATGACTCTGTGTCCCGACGCCTGTGGCCTATCTCCTTCCCCTCCCTGGATACACCTCCCTCACAGCCTATAGTAGGCCAATTGCCATGAGACACCATTAGGGCATTATTCACTTTGAGCTAATCACTGCGGCCTCTGAACACATGCTTCTTATACGATGATGACCAACTCAGGGACATTTTAGAAAGAACAATTTCTCATCCTGAAATGCTTTGTTTTTCTTCTTTTGGTTCAAATTAGCAACAGAGTTAAATTAGACTTATTAGACTTACTGTCTAAAAGCAGGGTGGGAAACTACGGCTGGCTCAGGAATTCTGGGAGTTGGAGTGTACAAGTCATAAAGGGGCCATAGTCCCCCTCCCCCATCTAAAGACAGAGGAAAGAAACTGTAAACCTATGGTCCATATCTCCACTCTTCATCTAAGTTCCAAGAACCATTTTGCATGTTATGTTTCATGGTGTACCCCAAAGATTTCTGTACGATTTTAAAGGCAAGTACATGATAATGTTTCCATGGAAATGCCAGATTATACCTTATATATGCTCTGATATAAGGCCTTTCCCTTGAAGTGGAGGACTATGGCCTCATTATGACTTGCGGACTCCAACTCCCAGAATTCTTTGAAGTATTGCTGAAATAAAGCAGTATGAAATCAGGTCACTTAATTGATGGTTTGTTTTGAGCACCATAAAAGCAATTTGGAAAGGAAGTATGGAGCAATGCAGACAACCCCTATCTAACATCTTTGTGTGTTGCCTTTAAAACCCTCCCTATGGTGTATGAGAGTCTGCAGCAAGCTTTATGCCTACATTTTTCTTGAACAGAAGTAGAATCCACTGTGAAATCAACAACAATAGGTTTTCTAGGTTTCAGAAGTTTCTGCAGTTCCAGGCCATGCAGGAATGGGTATTTAAGCACAATCCATACTCCATATAGACTGCCCTGATCACTATGGAAAGGCCAAGGATGTTAGAGTTGAAACCAGAGTAAATGAATTAATCTTTCTTCTGCCATTATCCTGCTGAGCCTTAACATCTCTGCGATTTTATAGAGTGAGGGGTCCTTAGTGGTCTCTGAGCTTGCTTGTTTTCTTGCAGACATTTCATTACCCCTAACTAGGTAACATCATCAGTGCTAGTAAGGAGTGGTCTTTGCTTTCAGTTTATATTCTGGTGACTTGCCTGTCTGTGTGAGGATGGGGGTGGTCTTAGGGATTCTTTGGTTGGGCTGTTTACTGATGGTTTTTGGCCGTTTCTTGATTGGGTTATTGCTTCCTTGATTGTTGGTCTGAAGTTGACCTTGGACCTAATCTATGCTGATCTGGAGGCTGATTACTGTTGAAGAGGTACTGGAATCTTTTTTCTCTTTGCAGCTGGTTGATTGTCTCTTTTGCATAGTCTATAAATGTTGTTAATGTCTATGTGTCTATTGATGGCTGATTTGTCAGAGTGCCAGGCTTCTAGAAATTCCCTGGCATTTTTGGATTTGGCCAGGTCTAGGATTGTCACATTTTCCCAATTGAAACTGTGGTTAAGTCTGTCTATATGTTGTGGGATTAAAGAATTTTCATCATGCCTTCTGACTGCCAGTTGGTGTTCATGGATGAGTTCTGCCAGTCTTCTGCCTGTTTGCCCTACATGGTGGTTGTTTGCAGTTCTTACATTGTATGTTGTAGATGACTTCTGGTTTTTCTTCTGGGGTTGCTGGGTCTTTTGGTTTGCTTAGGATATTTTGAAGGATTCTACTAGGCTTGGGTTGTTTTTCAGCTATGCAATATTTGAAGGATTTCTTGCATGCACAGCCCATTTCAGATCACCTCACGGCATCAAGACAGAGTTTAGATCTGTGTTTTAACCTGGCTATTATAGAATCCTCCCTTCCCCCCTCCCCCATTCCTTCTTACTTTTCTATGGAGTATTTAGTAGAAGGGTGTCAAACGCCAGGCCTAGAGGCCAGATTCAACCCACAAGGTGTTTAAATCTGGAAACAGCAAAGGACTGGCCCCCTCTGCCAGCAAAAACAGAACTTGGGAGCCCCCCCCCAGCTCCATTTTTGCTGGCAGAGGGCTGCAGGAGGCTGTAACAGCCAGAAACAGAGCCCTGGGGTATGCATGGAGCCTGGGGGATGTGCACAGCGCCCCTGAGCTCTGTTTTCAGTGGCAGTGCACTAGCAAAAGAAACTACTAGCAAAAGTGGATCCCCCCAGCCCCACCTGAGCCACCACTGCTGTCCCCAACACGGGTGACATTGAGCTGGCCATGCCCACCCTGGCTATGCCTACCTGGCCATACCCACCTGCCCCCCCCCCAAGATCAAACACAACCCTGATGCAGCCCTCAATGAAATCAAGTTTGACAACCCTAATTTACTAAATGTTTAGGGTTGCTGTCATGTTACAGGGTCCAATTCCATTTGAGCTTCAATCTTCTGACAGATGCTCAATGACCCTCTGGTACAATGAATAATTCATAGTTAATTCTGGGATGCTGACGTGCTCAGGCCTGGATGCAGCAAAGCAGACCCAAGTTATAACATTTTACCACCATGCTTTACAGCTGGCATTGGGTTCATCTGGTGAAATGCCATTTTTGCTTTTCATCTAACATGTTTTCCTGTACTATGGCCAAATAATTCTACCTTTGCCTTGCCTGTCAGAGCACATTGATCCAGAAGTGCTGGTTTTGCTGAGCTATTCAGGAGCAAACGTAAAAGAAAAAAACTTAAGCTGCAGGTAGTCCTCAATGTACAACCATGATTGTTCAAACTTTATAACAGCACTGAAAAAAGTGACATGTGCATTTTTCACACTTAGAATAATTGCACCATCCCCAGGGTCACATGAAGAAAATTCAGCCACTGGGCAACTGACTCATATTTATAATAGCTGCAATGTCCCGGGGTGATGTGATCACCTTTTGCAGCCTTCTGACAAACAAATTCCCAATGAGTCTCTTGCTGATTATCTTTCGTCAGTTCATTAACCATTGAATGAAATTCATTGGTTGCTGTCATAGGCCATCCACTTTTTTCTGGGTCACCCCAATCGGCTCTTCCCAATTCACCATTTTCCTCTGCTAACTATCAAGTTATAGCTTCTAGCACAGGGGTATCCAAACTTTTTGCAAGCAAGGCCAGATTTGGTGAGGTGAAAATGTGTGGGGGCTGACCATTCAGCCCGATATTCTTTGAACCTTTAAAATTAAATGCAAATGAACTATTTTATGAATAGTGCAGCGAAAGGAAAAACACGTGCTGGCAGGGAGAAGAGGCTGCGGGCCCCTCAAAATTTGAAAACGGGCCACACTTGGCCCCCAGGCCAGACTTTGGACATGCCTGTTCAGCATATCTGTGCTGTTATCTGTTGGTGACTGATTATGCTGGTGGTACTGTTTTTCATTCAATCTTTCAATTTTTTTTCATGAATATTTTAAGCATAACAATTGATTACATTTTCTTGTGCCAAATCTGAATAGAATTTTCAGTGCTATGTATTGACCAAGAATTTAGTTAGCTGCCAGTATTCCGAGCATTGAATGTATATAAAAGATATAAAAGATCTAAACTTGGAGAATACATCTTCCTTCCTTCCTTTCCTTCATCAAAAACAGTCCTCTAATATTTAAGATTTAAATCACCTTGTAACATGACAAATATCTCTCTTCCTCTTTTTCTTTAACAGTATCCTCAATAAAACTGCAAGTGAGAGGAGATAACTTTCAGTGTCAGATGTAAAACCTTCTCTTTAAAGAAAAGTTCATTATACAATTATTGTATAGTACTGCCACCTACCTTTCTCTATCTTTTTCTATGAATGCAGGGGAGGGGATTTTTAATGCTTAGGAATATGTATTTTATTACAATAATTTTCCTTTTAGCCATTCATAACTATTATTAGAGCAAATCTTTTATTAATTCTGGTTCATTGTTTTAATAGTCTGCAATGGATTCATCAAGGTGAGAGCTCTTAGAATTCAACAGTCACATATGTTTGGCTAATATGTCATATTGTAGCCATTTCCAACTTGGTGGCTTTCTCACGGTTTTAACTACAAGCTTGTCATGCTGACTAGGAAAGTCAGAAGCTATAATAAAAACATATCAGGTTTGGTAAGGTTGCAAATATGGATCACATTCAATGTTCTTATTTTATTTTCACAACTCTAAAAATAGAATCTTGTGGAGTAAATTGGTTCATAAATCTTGAAAACAAAGGACCCAATCTCAACTCCTTTAGATTTAGACATTTATTCAGAAAAATTAACTGAAAGCTTAGAGTTGCTTTCTACTAAAGTTCTCACACTGAAGATCCATCAATTGAGCGTCAGAGTACATGTATTTGTGGCATTATTTCAAAACATCACATTTACTGTAATTTTATATATTGGAAAGTAAAGATTGGTGGAGAGGACCAGTGGGCCACACAGCAGACATACAGACTACAAATATCTTGGTATTCCAGTTTCATGGGAACCATGAGGAGGAGGCAGGGAAGATAGCAATGCCCAAGTACCATCAAAGGATAAAATGGGTCCTGAAAAGACAGCTCAATAGGAAGACAAGATCCATGCCATCAACACGTATGCCCTGCCAATCATCAGATATCCTGCCAGTATAGTGAGCTGGACAAAGGAGGCTGTCTGTTTAAAGACCTGGAAACCCTTCACAATTTAAAGAAGTTTCCATCCCAGGTCAACACCAACTGATTGTACACCAGGTGGAAAGTGTGTGTGTGTGTGTGTAGTCTGGTGAGTGTGAAAGCCACTGCCCTGGACAAAACCCAGAACATCCAGAAGTACATCAGTAAGATGGTACCCAAAGATTAATTTCTGAGAGAATGTCCAGGACAGCAACAGACATGGGAAAATCAACCAGGGGAACTGCAGATACCTGAGGAGGCTGATATTTGACATTGGGAAATCTTACCAGTGGCTGGAAAGGGCTGTCTTAAAAGAGAGCACTGAAGCATTGATCAGAACAGCAAAGAACGGGCACTAAGCACCAGATCCATAGAAGCAGGGATCTATCACACTGGACAGGACCCTAGGTGCAAACTATGCAGAGAGGCCCCAGATACAGTCCAACACTTAGTGATGGGGTGAAAGATGCAGGCAAGAACAGCATACACTGAACAGCACAACCATGTAGGTGGCATTGTGTACGGGAACATTTGTACACTGTATGGGCTAGTCCACATAAGAGATTTCACATTCATTCATTCATTCATTCATTCATTCATTCATTCATTCATTCATTCATTCATTTATTTATTTATTTATTTATTT
>JANHGC010003073.1:351378-362987 GCA_027560395.1 Boaedon fuliginosus | reverse complement strand
CAATAAATTTGTATAACATGGGTAGGGGAGCATATGTAAGCCTGAACATCTGGACTGGATCGACAATAGGTTATTTTCTTTTTATATAATTCTTTATGTAAAACCTGATAAAAAATTTTTACAAAAAAATTGGGGACTTTAGAAAAATAGAACCTTGTTTATCTTCTTAATTATTTTATGAAATCATTTATTATTGATATTGAATCGTAAAGGTACAAGTTACATTTTATAGGCCATCTGGTTCACCATTCTATTAGAACCTGATAAACTAATAGCTGTCTCTCTTTTATCTGAAAACCTTCAACAAGGAGAACCATTACTGTCTCTGCAAACTGCTCTTCTGGTCATCCTCAGAAACTCTGTCTAACGTTGAAAGGCCAACTATCCTTTCTTTTAATTTCAACCTATGGTTTCTTTGGTACTCCTTGGTTTCAACAGAGATTTATACCCTCTTGAATTTGAGATTAGATTTCTGTAACCTTCTATCACATCCTTTTAGAATTGGTTTCCTAATCATCCTAGAACCATTCCTCTAATTCTATTCCAGCTTTGCCATGTCCTTTTTACAATGTGGTTCCAGTAAAGATAACCTCCCTAACCCAGAGGAAGTAGCATCTCTTCCATGCTGGAAACAATGTCTGTTAATACAGCCCCGAATTGCATTAACCTATTTATCATTTACCGTGATGGCACAGTGGTTAAAATGCAGTACTGCAGGCTATTTCTGCTGACTGCCAGCTGCCAGCAGTTCGATTCTCACCAGCTCAAGGTTGACTCAGCCTTCCATCCTTCTGAGGTCGGTAAAATGAGAACCAGATTGTTGGGAGAAATATGTTGACTCTGTAAACCTGTAAAGAGAGGGCTATAAAGCACTGTGAGGTGCTATATAAATCTAAGTGCTATTGCTATTGCTACCACTTGCTTCATACTCTACTTCATGTTCAGCTTGAAGGTCCCCTGGACAGGTCTCTTGTAATTAAGCATTTGATATTCCCTACCTAGATGTGCAAACTTACACCTATCATTTGAATGTTGGCCCTGTCAACATTATTTTTATTTTGTTTCCTAACAAAACAAAATTCCACTAGGTTGGTGACGTCTGCAAAGGAATACCTAGCTCGTTCTTTTATCTGACCTGTCCACAATATTACTGAACCATTTAATCAGTATAAGAGGTTGAAGTCCTGTTTCATTCTTTCAACAGAGAGAACTGTCAAGTGCCTAGTTAGATACGTATCTGTCTATCCCTGTATTGTTTGTTTAAAAGGTTCAGGCTGACAAGTTTCCACATCACTTCCTATCTGAACTTTTTTAACTGCCGTTGAACCTAAACTGAGCCTTTGCTTGAAAAAAAAAAAAGTTGCAATGTACCACTGAGGGTCTGTCGTTACCACAATATTCCAGTGAAGAATGCTGCAATGAATGAGCAATAATATCATGACATCGTACAAGCAGGGAGAGGTTAGAACTTCTGGCTTCTTTTCCTGTTTTGGGTGGTAGTATGTCTTCTATACCTCTTCCATCTTCTTTCCAACCAATGATGGGAAATAATTGACTCCTCTTTTGTGTCCCGGCTGATGAATATTGATGGTGCTATCTCTGAATGCACATGGGGTGAGGACATGAACAAGGAGGTCATCCACTTCCATTTTACTGTTCTAATTAATTAATTATAGTTATAAGATGTAATTAATTCTCAAGATTCTGAGCAGTGTACATAATATGTAACAATAAGTAATGGCAATAATATGGACAGTAACTGGACGACCAACCATTCTGGTGCCAATAGATCAACCTTCAAAGTGCTCTTGAACTAAACAGATCATCATTTACTTCCAGAAGTCCAAAAGCATGAAAGACACCTTCACCTCTGGGAACAAAGGAGAAAAGTCTCGCTCCCCATCTCTACACCTCCATATAAAAAGGGATCTTCTGGTTGGCCAGCCTTGGTGACAATCTGCTGGGGAAGGTGATGTCTTGGAAATCTAGGTTCTCATCCAGATTTGCCTTTACAGAAAGCAGCCAGCCTCTTAAATCACACCCAGAACTGTTCCATTAGCTAGTATGGCTTCTGCAGCACTGCTATAACATGCCCTTCCTACCAAGTGAGTGAGCTTCCAGGCCACTGTATTTTTGAACAGCTGATGTTTCTGGGTGATCTTCAAGCCCCATATAAGTAAGGGACATTGCGGTAACCCAGTCACAAGATAACAAGGGCATGAGTGACTATCTTCAGCGATTCCTATTCCAGGTGCCAGGATTAGCAAAGACCTTCTGCCTCATCTCACATTTGCCTTAGGAGGGAGTTATATGGTTTGATATAGCATATTATTGATACTTCATTTAAGAGGGATGTGGTTGCCATAGAGAAATCAGTGTTTTGCCCAAACTAGGTAATTTCATTACCAACTAGGTAATTATGGAAAAGCACATCCTTCCACAAGTTCTGAAAAAGAGATGTGTGGATTCGACTAACACTTTCTCTGAGTGTGGGTGGGGGTGTGTGCAGGCATATATGTGTGGATGCATGATGCAGCATCTCCAAAATGTATGTGCATCCTCCTAAAAAAAATTCTCTTTTTGTGGATAATACTAAACATTTTTCTAGCTTATGAAAACAGAATTTTCGGTTTGGTCAATTTTACCTTTAAAAAATGGCTTCTCCACCTCTGTGGATTTTATTCCATGCATCTGATTATATATCTACTGCTGTATCTGCCCATATAAATAGAAGAGAATATTTGTAGCTCAGGTTGAACTGTGGGATTTTTGGTACTCTCTGAGCTTGGATGTTTTCTTGCAGGTGTTTCATTACCAAACTAGGTAATAAAGTTAGAGGCATGGTGGTGCAGTGGTTAGAATGCAGTACTGCAGGTTAACTTACTGCTCACTGCAGGAGTTCAATCCTGACCAGCTCCAGATTGCCTCAGCCTCCTGTTCTTCCAAGGTTGGTAAAATGAGGACCCAAATTGCTGGGGGCAACATGCTGACTCTGTAAACTGCTTAGAGAGGGCTGTAAAGAATTCTGAAGCAGCATATAAGTCAAAGTGCTATTTTTGTTGCTAATATCATCAGTGCTAGAAGGATTTGCTCTTACTTTATATATTAATGGCTTGCCCTGTCACTGTCAGTGGAAGTGGCCTATTTCATCCATCATAACAAAGAAACTAACTTAAGCTTGCAAGCAAAAATCCCAATGGTAATTCCATCTGTACACTAATATATGTATACTATAATGAAAACCTAGAGTTAAGTTTCATGAACTTGGAAGTTTCCATAAACAAGGAACATTTCAGTCAGATTCCATTCCCCTTTCCAAAATGCTGAGAAATATACTGCATTGAATAGTGTGATCTGCTGCTTCTTCCCATCCGAAACACATTTTGTTACTGTAGGAAAACTCTTATCACATACCAAAACTATGCTCAGTGGAAATTTGCCTTGCATTTTTTTCAGATTTGCATTCAGCTTGCTTTCTTCCCCTGTGAAAGAAACTTCTATTTTTTTCTATTTTAATCTTGAGGCACTTATCATGTGCCAGTTTGGTCTAGTGATTAAGGCATCAGGCTAGGAAGTCGAAGACTCTTGAGATCTAGTCCCACATTAGCTCTGAAAATCAGCTGGGTGACTTTGGGCCAGTCACTCTCTCTCAGCACAACCCACCTCATAGGGAAGTCGTGGGGAAAAGAGAGAAGGAAGGTGTGTTATTTCTAAAAATGATAAAGGTGGGATAGAAAATTAATAAGTAAATAAAATTTACTTTCAAATTTCTCTTGGTGCTGTTTTGAGGCAGAGGTTAGGAGCATGTTATTTTTTTTTTTAACTGACCATATTTTCATCACACTGAAACTTCCTGGCCTGCCAGTACTTTACTATCTATGAAAGCAGGAGTTCTCCCATAAGCACTTTTCTGGGTATTGAATTAAATTGGGATGCTTGAAGAAGGGGGTTGTACAATGAAAGACATAATATTCACACACACACACACACACACATGCTTAGCCATTAAACAGCTGCAAGAACACCACGCTGCACTCATTAAAATTTCACCTGCATGCTTTCATCAGATTGAATGAGAATTGGTGGAAGAAAACAAAACAGGATTTATCTGCACTGGGGCACATAATCCATCGTGCAGTTCAACAGGGGCAGCATGAACTATTGCAGCCTAGGTTCACAGAAGGCAGAGGCAGGATAGGTTGGGAAGGTGAGACACGTCATTTCCTGAGGGAGGAGTTGAACACTTGTCTCATCACCAGGCAGTGTCAAGTGAATCATGGTATCATGTTGTGGGTGACAATTTTGAAAGAGGCTAAAGGGGGAAGAAAAGACAGGGGAGACTAAAAGAGGACATCATACAAGGGGATGGAAGGAAATTTGGTGATGACATTTTGGGTCGTGAACTTCCTCATGACGGTGATGAACATTGAGTGTCTCCAGTAGAGATGATTCACTGGACCCTTGAAGTATATTTGTGCCAAGCAGTTCACCATTTCAAAACATTGCCTTCTCCATTTTCTGAATCTAATTTAAAACACACCTGAGACTACTGAACCAGGAGGTACTGGCTATTTTCTGAAAATAGTTTGGACATGAGGGTGCTATTTTTTTAATTAGTCTGTACTATAACGTACCAAAATACAAATAAAATAGTAGGAAAAATAGTTTCATTTTTTTTCACCTCAAACAAGTTCAGAAGCAGTTTCCAAGTAGAAACAAAAGTAATTGTGTTTTTCTTTAATCAAAGCGGTCAGTTTAGCCATCTCTGCTAACTCCATCAACTTTTGCACCTATTTGTCCATTGTGGGAATCAAAGTGTCCTTCCATTTGTGTCCATAAAGTAATCTTGCCGCTGTCAACATATTTTGCTGCCTCGAGTTCCCCTGGAAGGGGTGAAGAGAGGCGGGGTACAAATCCAATAAATAAATAAACAAACAAATAAATAAATAAATATTTAACATCAGGACATGAGTGTGCTGTAAGCATATTAATATTATAATATACACAACAATATGAAATCACAGCTGCCAGTTCTTTAGTAGTATTTATATGGATACAAGCAGTGTGGCTTTTTGCAATTGACAGACATTTTGTCAATGTGTAGATGTCTTAAGTGCCATCTTACTGTGCCAAAAATCACAGGGCCATCATGGCTATTATATACAATGATTTTTCACTTCTATTTTCAGATCTTAAGACTAAGCACTATGATCTTCTCCAATTCTTTGTCTTCTACTATCCACTGTTATTGCCACAACAATTATCCTTCTTTTCAGTCACAGTTAAATCTAGTCTGTTGTAAGCCAAGATTTCATCACTTGGCAATTGGAAATCCCACAATATTTTTAACTACATTTTCAACAATATATTCCCACCAATTTTTTTATTACTGGTGCATGATAATTTTTATAGATGTTCCAGTGAATCATTTTGGCCATTGTTTTTATGTTGTGGTTTATAATCCATTTGAATGACATTCTTGCATGAGTGGAGAATATGATCCACTATTTCTTCCACTTCTTTGATCAACCTGCACTTTGAATCATTTGATGATTTTACAATTCTGGCCTTGATGGCATTAGTTTGAATGACTTGCTCTTGAGTAGCCAAAATCAAGCCTGGAGGTGTGTTTTTTTATTGTTCTACTTGTAAACCACTGCCAATTTTTATCTTTATTGGTTTAATCATGTTAAACTATTAATCATGTTCTTCTGCATCACTTGGAACAGGGATGAAGGACAAACAGACTATTTAAGGAAAGGAGGAGAGCCTGAAATGTTGCTCCACCAGTTATTATATCCACAGATTTCTGACCACAGGATTCCTTCATTTCATTTCATTTCATTTATTAGATTTATATCCCGCCTCTCTTCACCCCGAAGGGGAACTCGAGGCGGCGAACAATCACAGGATAAAAAACAGTCCTATACAATAAAAAGCCAAACACAATCATACCCACAATCAAACATACTAACATTGGGGAGGAGAGTACCGGGAATCAGGTCCATGCTTGCTTGCAAAACCAGGTCTTGACGGCCTTGCGGAAGACAGGTAGGCTGGAAATGGTCCTAATTTCGGCAGGGGGCGAGTTCCAGAGTGACGGCGCCCCCACTGAGAAGGCCCGCGCGGGCTCCCCTGTAGCAGAATCCTTACCCAGGTTCTACTACTGAGAAACACAGAGTAAGAGAACAAGTGACACTAAAACAACACTGGACTGCCCAATAGCTTATGAAAAAGTGATACCGATTTCTTTTTGTACACGTCCTGAGGGAAACGTTCTTGGAAACTTGTTAATCATTCTTGACACCCATTAAAATTAATAAAATGTAATAAATTTAATGAAAATGCATAACAATCAAGTGTAAAGTTTAATATACCGATTTGTTGTTGTTGTTAGTTGTGAAGTCATGTTCGACCCATTGTGACCCCATAGACAATGTTCCTCCAGGCCTTCCTGTTCTCTACCATCCCCCAGAGTCCACTTAAGCTTGCACCGAGTGCTTCACTGACTCCATCCAGCCATCTCATTCTCTGTCATCCCATTCTTCTATTGCCCTCAATTGCTCCCAGCATCAGGCTCTTCTCCAGGGAGTCCTTCCTTATCATGAAGTGGCCAAAGTATTTGAGTTTCATCTTCAGGATCTGACCTTCCAAAGAGCAGTCAGGGTTGATCACCTCTAGGGCTGACCGGTTTGATCACCTTGCAGTCCAAGGGACACCCAAGAGTCTTCTCCAGCACCATAGTTCAACATAAAATACCGATACTATGAACTTAATGGTCAGTCTCTCCTTGTCCCACATTAGATGGCATAATCTTAATTACTTCTCAGACTCAAAAGGAAAGGCACCTGTCTTGCTCTGCTGCTTTTGGCAGGGCTGAGCAAAATTTCAGCAAGGAGATTCAGAGCAAAGGTTATTTGATCAAATCATCCTGTCACAAAACTTGGATATGAACGTTCTGCTTATTGGTTTGCAGCTACATATCTGAACTCTGAGTGGTCTTCTGTATGTTCTTACTACAGATGGAGAAGATGTTTTCCTAGAAGCAAAGCAGCCATTTGAGATTGATCAATCCTGCCTCATCATTTCACAAGGCAGAGCGCATTATTAAGTATATCCCCCTTGATTTATATATTTGAATCTTTTTCCTGAATATTCTGCTAAGTGGGAACCTAAAGGCCTGCCTTCAAAGCTTTGCCCTGATAAACTAATATTATTATTTTTTTCTGTAGTTACAGGTCAAAATCCACTTCTCCTTATTTCAAAACTCTAGGTAGTTCCCTACCAATCCCATAATAACTACTTTTCTCCACATACTTGTATGATTGGAGGTAAAAGAAGGGTGCAGAAGATAAGATTCTATAGACTTTCAGACTGTAGAATAGAAAAAAATGATTAAAAAAAAATATTACTGCATTTTTTGCAGTAAGGAGCAGGTTACAGGTAGTCCTTGATTTACAACCACAATTGAGTCCAGAATTTCTGTTGCTAAGCAAGATGTTTGTTAAGTGAGTTTTGTCCCCTTTTATGAACTTTCTTGCCACAGGTGTTCAGTGATTCGCTGCAGTTGTGAAGTTAGTAAAATGATTGTTAAATGAATCTGGCTTCCCCATTGACTTTTCTTATCAGAAGATCGCAAAAGGGGATCACATCAGAGGTGCTATTCAGCCAGTTCCTACAGGTTCAGGAGAACCAGTAGTGATAATTTTGATTGGTTCAGAGAACCGGCAAATACCACCTCTAATTGGCTGACCACAGAAAATACCACCTCTGATTTATTTATTTATTCATTTATTTTATTTTATTTTATTCGATTTATACCTCGCCTCTCATCCCTGGTCAAGGGGAACTCGAGGCGGCTAGCAACAATAATAAAATACAATAAAAATACAATCTATTAAAATTTTCCAACACATTCATACAACAGCCAAACTCTTCCAAGGTGGTGGCGGGATATCAGTTCCAGGCCCACTAATAGAGCCAGGTCTTAGTGGCTCTGTGGAAGGCCAACAGGGTAGGGATGGTTCTAATCTCCACAGGTAGCTGGTTCCAGAGGGTCAGCACCACCACAGAGAAGGCCTTAGCTCGGGGACCCACCAGCTGACATTATTTAGCCGATTTAAACATTGTTTTCTGTGGTGGCAGAAAGCGGTCTCAAAGGTAACCCACTCCTAAGCCATGATTGCCCAACTGCATAGCCATGCCCACCAAGCCACGGCCACAGAATAGGTAGTAAAAAAAATTTATGAGAACAGTGAGAACAATTCGCCAGTGGGAGGGCTTGCCTTCAGAAGTTGTGAGTGCTTCATCGCTGGACAGACATTTCTCTCAAAAGGTGTAGGGTCTCCTGGAGTTGAACTAGAAGATCTCTAAGGTCCCTTCCAGGTCTATTCTGATTGATTGATTGATTGATTGATTGATTGGTATTCTTTTTCTAAGTATAATTTAATATTGCTTTAAAACATAACAGATAATATTATTATTAGAAGCAGCTTCTTTTTCCTTCGAGTCAGATAACACATAACACGCTGGCTGAACATAAAAGAGTTTATTTTAAAAAAGAGAAAAGGGAAGATACCTCAGCAGAGGCTCACAGGTAAGAAAGCAATGGTAAAGTGTGTTTGGGAGGTGCTTGCGCCTCCTTATATACACAGTGGGTTACATCTCCCCCACTGGGTCAAGTACATATATTGCATGGTGTTATGTTACATGTGCAGTGCCACCCAGAGGCGACAATGGAGGCAGAGCTGGAGGGAATTTATTCCTGACAGATTTCATTTCTGATGGAACAAGCTGCATGAACTGTAAGCCAGGCAGTTTTCTAGGCAACTTTTGCAGAAGTGACTTTCCATTCCCTTGGCTGGCTTCATTATAGACCAAACTGACTTACATAAGGCCCACGCCAAATGCTAAAAAAGAATGTTCAAGCTTCCAAGTTCTCTTTTTCATTTGCACACTCCTTAGTGACACTGTGATTGACCCAATAAAGACACTACCCAAATATGGATTAAGGAATCCCTGGCCAACAATATGCCAAATCCAGTCTGAACATCTGTCTGACTGTGCGACAAAACAGAAGGGGCATGTTGCAGACCCCCATTAGCCAAGGAATTTTGACTGGCAGCGTCCAGAAGAATAGCCTTTTCTGAAGTGGCTCCTGTCTGCTAGAATATCTTGCCCTCCACCCAGGTCAGATCCACTCCTCCCATCCTTTTGGCCTTCCTGAAGGCCTTGAAGACATGGCTGTGCCGACTAGTCTGGGGCCCTAATGGGGGTGTAGCTTATTGGAGGTGGCTAATGGAATAGAGAACACCTCCCCTCCCCATATGCACTTTGCTCCCTCCCTCCACTCCCCCCTGCTTACTTTGATATTAATTCAATTTAAAATTTAAGATCCTTATTTATTGTTTTCATGCTTTATGATGCACTTTATTCAATGCCATCCTGAGTTGCCTTTGGTGAGACAAGTGGCATACAAGTTTAATGAATAAATACAAATACAGAATGTTGTCTTTCCAGTACTATCTGAAGCAGCGGGACCCTCTGCCATGTCTGACTTCTAAAGTACTAACAATATGGTTAGAAGACTGGGACATATTATTTAGCAATTATTTCTCACACATGCCATCTCATCTCACACCTTCACTCATCTGCCTGGCCCTACCAAAACTGCATCTCATTCCATAAATACATTTCATCACATTGATCATTGGTTTACTGATTTCTTGAAGTCCTGTCATGGAACTTTGTTTGAGTTCCAGGCATCCTTGTCCATGAAACATTGTGGTAGCTCTAAAAATTATCTCCCCCTGATTCTTTGCAGGGTCATTCAAGATACTGGTATATGATCTGAGATCTTCCAAGCACTTAATATCTTTTGAGATGCTGCAAAAGTAAGCTCTTGGATCATGAGGTACAAATATGATATCTCAGATACTTGAGATATCTCCCCTCCCTGTAATGATAACATGCATTTTAGAAGTGTTTTTGTTAAACACACACATATACACACACACACCATAATCTTTTCTGTCTGTCTTCTAGGTAAACAGTGGTGATCTTTGTACCTGGGCTGTAGGTGTGTTGTCAAGGCGAATGAGATCTAGCATAGGGCCTTATTGTGTTCTTTCCCACAGCTTATTAAGGTTGAATGTGGTTATCATCTGTCAGTGTAATAAGGAGCACTCTGATAATACCACAAGGCCAACCTGATGCCAGTGACTCATAAAAGCTAGATTATATCCATTCATCACCTCTAGGAGACTGTTGGCTGTTCCACCTTGTTCCTCATTGTTGCAGAAGGGTGAACCAAGTGTCCTGAAAAAGACTATTTGGGGTACAATGTGATAGCCAGTAATCCTTGAAAAGGCCTTTATTATCCAGCTTTCCTTCCCCACCTCTCCTTGCTTCATTTGGTGACAACACCTTGTCTAATGCAAAGCTTTGACACCCACTCATAGGGATGAGTTGCGTTGGAAAAGAAGGCTTCAGAAGGCTTGCCAGCAAATGTTTCAGCATGATCATGAGTCAGCTGAGCTGATTTGTACTTACCTGAAACAAGCTTGTGGAAATCAATGACCTGATTTTGTCCTCGACAGATGTATAAGGAGCCATAAACTATACAGAGCTGTTGTAAGGCAGGCAGATACGGTGGAGCAGCTGAGTCCTTGGTTCAAATTTTGCCAACACTTAACATGCTAGATAATACTAGATGACTTCAGGGAAGTTGAGCTCTCTGAGACTCTGTGTTACTTTCTGCAAGATAAAGATAATAATGAGGTCCTATTTACACCAGGGATGGGCAATCCTTTTGGCTGGAGGCCACAAGGGAGCAGGGTAGTAAATGATTATATTAAGAAAGAAGACAGGAATTATTGTTGTTGTTGTTGTTATGGTGTGTCGCAGCCAGCCAAATGTTCAGACTGGATTTAGAATTTTTGTCTACCTATCGAGTCCTTTCCAAGGACCTAGTATGATGGTGATGGTGATGATGATGATTTCAAAGTGTTCAGGGAAGTAGAATTATAGAATGACATGGTTAGAAGGCATATTGAAGGTCTTCTAGTCCAACCACCTATCCAAGGCAATAATCCTCACGCCATCCAAGACAAATGGCTATCCAACCTTCCTTCAAAACCCTCCAGTTATGGAGCCTTTTTACTTCAGGAAGCAAGCTTTCACATTCCTTATTTTGAGTTTGGATCTCTCTGTGTCTCTCTTATTTTCCACTACAGAAAACAAATTCACACCCTCTTTCTCATGAAGCCCTTCAAGTATTGGAGAACAGCTATCATGGCTATCTCCATAGAGCTTTTTCTTTAGCCTAGACACATCCTGTTCTTTCAACTATTCCCCTTGACCGGGGAAGGAGGTGGGGTATAAATCTAATAAAATAAATAAATAGATAAATAAAATAAACTATTCTTCATTGGTTTTAGCCTCCAAATCCATCGCCATCTTTGTTGCTCTTCTCTGCTCTATTTTTCAGTTCCTCAAAAACAGCATTGTGATGATCAAAACTGGACATTGTACTCTAGAAATGACCAAACCGCATAGAACAGAACCACCACTTCCCAATATCTCAGAATTGTATCTGTGTTGATGAAGTC
>JANHGC010003073.1:330100-341006 GCA_027560395.1 Boaedon fuliginosus | reverse complement strand
TTCGGGACGGGGGCGGGAAGGACTAGAGAAATCCGTGACTTTCCCGGCAAAATCGGGATACTTGACAGGTATGGGTGTGTCTGTGTGTGGGGTGGGTAATGTGCTCTACACAACCCCCTGTACCAATCTAGCCCAAATTTCACACATACCTTCCTTAGGGTTGCAAAATCAGCATTTGGGGGGGAAGGGTTATAGGCTTCTTTGCCCCCTATTTCCCCCTCAAAAAGCATGGCAAAGGCCCCTACCACCACCATCAGCAAAAACAGCACGAAAAACAAATACTGAGCATGTGCAGGACAGCCCATTTTTTAAAATGCCACTTTTTTCAAATAGAGCTTAGCTGAGGCAAGAGGGGGAGGAGGGAGGATGAGCACTCTGCAAGCTCCAATTCAGCCTGCTTGCACTGCAGAAAGCCCGGAGAGCACCTCTGAGGCAAGTTTTAAAACTCCACTTTTTTCACATGGACTTAGCTGAGGCAAGGCGGGGAGGGGAGAGGAGGAGCGCTCTGCAAGGCTCCAATTCAGCCCCAAACAAACTTCAACTGCTTGCACCCCAGAAAGCCTCGTTGGCAGGTTTTAAAACTCCACTTTTTTCTAACAGACCTTAGCTGAGGCAAGGGGGCAGTGGGGGAGCACTCTGCAAGGCTCCAATTCAGCCCCAAAGGCACTTCAGCTATTTGTACCATTCTGGCACAAATATGCTTTCTTTAAAAAAAAAAAACCAAGCAAGGCAGGGTCATCAATTAGTTATAGAATAAAAACTGCCGCATGGGATGAGACAATGGAGAAAGTTTATCAATGAGAAGTCCTGTTTTTTTCCTTCAGGAAGTAAATAAAAATATAGGGAGAAACCAAAGATTTCACAATAAAATAATAAGCTGCATTTGGCATGTCAAGTGAATAATTGTGGAAAGGAAGCAAGGAAGCAAGTATTCTTCTGTTTGTTTGATCTCGGATCCTGGATAAGTCCTAACTGACATAAACTTTGGTATCCTTAGACTACAATCAATCTATCTAGCAAAATATAATTTAAAAATATAGGAGAATGAGGATTCTGTAATCGTCATCAGTTAGAAAATAATAGATATTGGTCAGATGTTTGAAAGAAATAATATTCCTTGCAATAAAAGCTGTACCAATAAAGAAGAATACGTATAGCTCAGGGTTGAAATTTTATTGAGGGGTCCTTGGTGCTCTCTGAGTTTGCAGACATTTCATTACCCTTAACTAGGTAATATCAGTTCTAGTCAGACTAGCACTGATAACCTAATTAAGGTAATGAAACATCTGCAAGAAAACATGCAAGCTCAGAGAGCACCAAGGACCCCTCAATAAAATCTGTATATTAGTATAGTCAGAATCAATGACTGAAAAACAATGGGCTTCCTTCTCTGGAGATTAGTATTATTTATTGCATTTGTTATGCCGCCCAACTCCCGAAGGACTCTGGGTGGCTTACAACCGAGATAGCAATAGCACACAGATGTGATAAACTGCTTATCAGAGCTTTACAACACTCCCCAAGCAGTTGCAGCATATTGCCCTCAAACAATCTGGGTCTTCATTCTACCAACTTTTAGAAGGATGGAAGGCTGAGTCAGCCTTGAGCTTGGTGAGATTCGATCTGACAACCTGCTGAACAAGTCAGCAGAGATAGTCTGCAGTGCTGCATTTAACCACTGTGCCACCAAGGCTCATGACGTTCAAGTCAAGGCTGGTTGTCTCCCAGTCAGGGTTGGATTCTGGAACTGGGCAATAAGTTATACTCTATGGGCCTTCTAATTCTGCAATACTGTTGTTATTGTGGCATTGTTTTCATATCCTTGCACTTTCCAGAATCTAAAACAAGGGAAAATAAAACCTCAGCAGGGAAACATTTCAAGAATATATTATTTCATTATTCCACATATCGGTATGATTTTATTATTTGATATATTGCATTATTTTCTGTATGGTTGAAGAGTGGGCTGTTCTTTAGAAAAAAGATATGCCAATAAATAAAGTGTCTGTCCAATACTACAATAGTATATGTAACATTTGCTCTTTCTGCAATAGTGGCTACAGTGGTGAATTAAAGTTAATAGTGCTGAGCACAAAAATCCCTAGGACTCAACTCATAATCCTTTGTAATTCATCGATCTTTTTTCCCAGTTGCTCTCAGTGAAAACTAAAATCACCCCCAAATAGATTTTGGCACTCAGTCCTGGCATTATATGGAAGATCCACTGGATCTTCTTCAGCATTGGAGCTTCAACAGCAGAAAGTAACATAAGATGAATAACAGAATAACAGAATTGGAAGGGACCTTGGAGGTCTTCTAGCCCAACCCCCTGCTCAGGCAGGAAACCCTATACCATTTCAGACAAATGATTGTCCAGTCTCTTTTTAAAAACTTCCAGTGTTGGAGCATCTACAACTTCTGAATGCAAATCATTCCACTGATTAATTGCTCTAACTCTCAGGAAATTTCTCCTTCCTTGTAGGTTGCTTCTCTCCATGATTAGTTTCCATCCATTGCTTCTCTTCCTGCCTTCAGGCCCTTTGGAAAATAAGTTGACTCCCTCCTCTTTGTATCAGTCCCTTAGATATTGGAGTACTGCTGTCATGTCACCCTTAGTCCTTCCAATGTTTGAATTCCCTTTGAACTTGAGGAGAACCTCAAAAGATCTCTGGCCAAGTATAAACTTATCCATGAATTGGAGAGCCAAAAACCCTCCTAATCTGCTTTAAATCAAGACCCCAGCAAGCTGAGTCTTGGTTAATCAAATATTATGCTTTCTTGCAGCTGAAGAGCTCTTGGCTTGTCCAGGTATTTTGTCACATGTACAGGAATATAAACGGACTGAAAGAATGACTTGTCTCTTGTTTTGTTTTGGAAAAGGTGTTGCCAGGGATAATGCTGGGGCGTACACAAGGGTGTGTTTGGTGCTGGGCCTTTCTGGATGAGTCTGTCCTCAGGCTGAATACAGCTCCTTAATGCCCTTAACTACCTAGATGGTCTAGATAAGGCTCAGCTGGAAATTTACTGAGTTGCTAGAGATTTTTTTTCAGCTCACTGTGACTTCCAATTTGTCATGCTGTCTCTTGCTTCCAAAGTATCAGAGAAGCAACTTTCTGTAGCAGCACTGTAGAAAAGCAAAGCCCTGTTCTTCTATGTAGAAGGTTGCATTTCCAAGACAAGATAGGGGTAGGGATAGGGATAGGGGGGATAGGACGTTTTTAAGGATAGAGGCTCTGCCGTTAATCAATGAAGAAAATATGCTGTATATAGTAGCGTTTTTCTAAACGAGAATGTCTTTGCCTCTGTGGTGTGCTGTTCTAATTAAGGCGTTGGATGAGCTGTTGTATGAGCTGTGGTGGGGCAGTGGTTAGAATGCAGTATTTCAGGTAAACTCTGCCCACAGCCAGGAGTTCAGTCCTGACCGACTCAAGCTTGACTCAGCCTACCACCTTTCCAAGGTTGGTAAAATAAGCTTGTTGGGGGCAATATGTTGATATTTGTAAACCACTCAGAGAGTGCTGCAAAGCACTATGGAGCAGCATATACAATGAATCTAAGTGTTATTGCTTTTGATATTAGGGCCAGGGAATGTCGGTTCAAGCCTCCCTTAGGCTTAGCTATGAAAATTCACTGAGGGACTTATGCCCTTTCAGTCCAAACTACCTGACAAGGTTGCTATGGGTATAAAATGAAGAAGGGCCCTCATGTAAGCTGCTTTTAGCTCTTGGAGGAAAGTGGGATATCGGCCAATCAATCAGTCAATCAAGTAAATTAGCTAAAACCAAAAGTCCAAATACATCATATTTCTCTGGCCATCGAACCAGAAGGGGCAAATCAGTTGGTCTTCCTATAGAGCAATTAATGTTATAATGGCCAGAATCAGGCACCCCACAAAGCAAAAGGATCGATACGCCTTATTGCAGTCTAGACCAATATAAATCTACATCTCTACAGATCTACAGATTCCATGAGAGCAAGGACTTTGAAGAAAGCCTGTACACCTCCACCTTCTCCGCAACCCCTAAGATATGATCAGCAGATGTGAACATTGGGGAAACAGAACCTATTGTTCCTCCTTCCAGTGAGCCTGTACATTCACTGACTACAGCTTACAGGAGGAGTTATCTACAGCTCCATGTATATTTTCCTCATGAAATCAAATCAGCTTTTCTGCTATTGATCTATGATATTTGACATCCTCATTTTTCAGAGCTATATGCAACTACTTAGAATGTCATATTAGTTATGCCCTAGAATGTATCAAAACAAGAATGTTTGCCTTTAATAAAATTTGAAGGGTCACTTTAATAACATCTCAGCTATGCCATATGCAAATTCAGAGCCATGGTTTTCTTTATCTCCTTGTAGGGGATAAGGGCAGCATAGAAGTGTTAACAATAACAATAACAATAATAATGTATGTGGTTGTTACCTAGGATCCTGGCAGCAACCCGTATCAACTATTAGCACCAGTCAATGGTATTGGTGACATATTTTTGAATGTTCAGTTGACTGAGTTTCATGTTTAATGAATAAAGCTAACAACAACAACAACAACAACAACAACATGATTATGGATAAAACATGTAACAGTGATGCCTATTGTCATCGGGGCACTTATCTAAGAATTTTACAAAATGCATCAAGAAATTGCAGCTTCCTGCAGTAACACCAGTAGAACTGCAAAAAATTGCACTACTCAGAACATCGTACATTTTAAGAAGAAACTTGTTTGATACCTAGGATGTTGACAGCAATCCACATCAACCACCAGCACCAATTATATTTGTGATACATCTTTAAATGTTCAGTTGACTGCGTTTCATGTTTAATGAATAAAAGAGAGAATTAATAATAATAATAATAATAACAACACTGAGAATGTTGTTCCAGAAATGAGATTTGATACTGCAAATTACTTTTGATGCTAATCCTAGTTAGGCCTGAGCAAGATCTGGGGCAGTGATGGTGAACCTTTTCCTCACTGTGTGCCAAAAGTGTGTGTGTGTGTGCGCGCATGCGTGCCCACCAGGGGGGCACATGCATGCATGACCCCACACATGCACACACACACATCATGCGTGCGCAATCTTCCAGAGCCGAAAAACAGCTGATCGGCTGCCGCACCGATCAGCTGTGCTTTGGAAGAGGGAAGAAAGGTAGGTATAGCACAAGGGCTGTCGGGAGGGCCTTTTTCGGGGCCAACTGGTAGAAGGCGTGTGCGCTTGTGCGTGGGGCGACAGCTCCCGTGCCCACAGAGAGGCCTCTGTGTGTCACCTTGGGCATGCGTGCCATAGGTTCGCCACCACGGATCTGGGGCATTCACAATAAGTTTCCAATCTGAGACCACTTAGGGTCTACAGCTTCCAATATTCCCAATTAGCCTGGCCAAAGTTGGGCTTCAATTTGAGGAAGGGTATCCTCATGATGTTGCTTCTTCCCAAAGGTTCTGTTAACTGATAAACTGATTTCCTCTAATGATATTTCTCAATTGCATTGAAGAATGGTTTAAAAAAATAGAGGAAACCACTCTATAGGACTGTCACACCTTTTTATTTTCTCTTTAGTTGTGGCATGCTATCTGATCTTGGGATTGTTTTGCCTGATTTAGCTGCTCGGTTCTTCAGGGCAGGGAACGTGTCTTGTCTAGTTTTCAAAGCACCTCCATTTTGATGGTATTTTATTAGTGTTTTGTTTTTAATTATAACAACAATTATACTGTGAGAATCCTTTAGGGCTTAGTTCATGAACTAAGCCCTGCATCCTTGGGATAAAAGCATATGGACACCAACCAAACCCTGAAGCTTCATTTGATGTTAAATGTTGACAAATTTGAACCAGCAAATAACATTTCCATAGATGGCTCCTGTTTGGAACAAAAGGCCGTACAATCCATGTGGGCGATGATAGAAGTGTTTGCCTTTGACGGTAACATGGGCAACTTCTTTCTGTTCCTACCTGTAATTCTCATTCAGTCCGAACTAGAATTAAATAACCTTTGAACTGAATTAATTCAAGATTATAATTAGAATTTATTAAACTGTTATGCTGCCTGACTCTCAATGACCTTGTGTGGCTCATAATAGTCAACAAGAAATTACACTAAAATCAATAAAACATAAAGATAAAAAGATGGGAAGTGCAATGAAGTGATGAGAGGATTCTCTCACTCTTGCCCAGAGCCTGGATGAAGAACCAGGTCTTCATAGTTCTTCTAAACAACAACAGAGTGGAGGCCATCTAGATTTTAAGGGAACCACATTCTACAGGGAAGGTGCTATTACAGAGAAAGCACTCTTCCAACACCTTGAGGGATGCTGTTGTTTAATCAAAGAACTTGGAGCACACCAACCCTGCAGGCTTAAATCTGCCAAGCAGATGTTATGAGAGACAGGTGTCAACCAAGTAACCTGGTCCTTAAATCACACCTGGAAGCCAACCAGCAACTAGTGCAGCTTACAAAGCAGAGGTACCTATTTTATGCTCACACTGCCAGTGGAGATCAATTAATGCTTCTGACTGGTCTTTAACTTCAGCCAATGTAGAGATCATTGCAGTAGTCAAGCCATAAGGTGACTAAGGCATTAAGGGCCTCTTGATCTAAGAAGCAGTGTGCAAAGCTGTTCCTAGCCACTACTGACACCTCCACAAGCAGAAACTCTTGAGTCCAGGAACACCCCTAGGCTGCATATCAGTCTTGATGTGCTAACCCATACAAAGTCAAAGCTGAAATATTTTCAGATCTGGGTGGCTCAGACAAACAGAGTCTCAATCTTGGTAAGGTTGAGTCAGTTCCTCCTCATCCATCCAGCACAACCTGCAAGCACTGGGACTGAACTCATTGGGCTGACCTGGGCTAGAAAGATATAATTGGGTATAATATGCAAACCAATGGAACCAGAACCTGAAACTCATTCATCAGCTTCATGTAGATGCTGAAAAGGAGGGGGGGGAGAGAGAGAGAGAGAGTAGAATGCTGCAACAGCACCTACACAGGGGAGATCTAGGGACCTTTCCCCCCCTCCCCACTATGACCCTGGAAAAAGGAAGAGAACCATTGTAAAATGATGTGTCCAATCATAACCCTTGGAGCTGGAGGATACCATAGCAAAAACCACTGAAAAATCAAGGAATATAGGGATGAATCCATCCTGACTACAAAAGAGACAATCAACAAGCACGATCCAGGCTGTGTCAGTACTAAATCCCAGCCCAAAAACTGACTGAAATGGGCCTAAATAACCTGTTTCTCTCAGGGTTTCCCATCAGACTAACTACCTCTCAACAATCTTACCACAAAACAGAAGGTTAGAAACTGGTCACTAATTTCCAAAACCATTGGATCCAAGGGCAGCCTCTTGAGGACAGGGTGTACCACCATCTGTTTCAAGGCAAGAGATACTACTGCTCCCTCAGTAGTATGGACTCCCTGCCCTTTCAGGTGGCATCCTTTCCAGAAGAGGCGAAGCTGACAGCACAGAGTGCTGTCCACTTGCTTAGGAGTCACCATCTTAAACTCATCCCGCATCACACCCCAGACTGTGCTCCAGGCACTTTAGCTGCTCTGTCTGGTCAGAGTCCAAGTCAGAACATCTTAAACTGTATTTCAAATTGTGGCCTAAACAAAATACTATGACCAGCACCCATCCCTTCTCTAGTTGTCTCATTGACATAAAAAAACATAATGCAATCCTTTGTCAGGGAACAGCATCACTAAACACTTCAAGCTGTAGAAACTAATTGTGATTTGTTCACAAAGATTCTGGAGGAATGCATTTATGACAAGTAAACAGATTTGAAAATGATTTATAATTTTAGCGCAGCATCCCATTAATGATTATGGCCCACATATGAATTGTTCCTTCTGGAGAGGACCATAAAATATAACAAGAATGCTTGTATATTTATTTATTTGTCAAATTAATATAGCCCATTTTTCTTCCAAAGCCTGGCATTCCAAAATTTCTCTGCCCAACAAAATGGCATCTAATCTAGCATCTCATTTTACATATAAGAATGGAGAACTGTATATATTAATTTACAGGGGGCAATCTTGTAATTAATCACATCTTTTGTATAATGGGCTATTCATTCCATATTTCATTTAAAAATCAGGAACAATAAGAAAACATTGTCTATCAATAGTTTCTAGCTCCTGGAGAATAAGATAAGGAAGCATGAAAGTCACTTCACTATGAGAAGTTCTTGGACAGGATGGCTCAGCTGTCTGGACGGCAGAGATGTGAAGGCAACACACCACAGCAGGAAAAACTCTCTGAGAGGAGACAAACCCTTGGAAGCACTCAAAAAAACATCAGAACACTAACAGGGCTTAAAAGCTTATGGATTCTCCATCTAAAGAGTGATCCATAGCCATGCATTGCTTCAAAGAAACCCAACAGATACGTTGAGAAAGAAGAGATGTGTGATCTTGATGAGCAATTACCATATCAGCTGCATGTAGATTGCAAGAAGTCTTCTTAGTAGTCATATCTACAATGTGACAGTGAGTTTATTGGTACTATTCATATCAGTCAACAATTATTTGTTCTCAAAGGTTCATGTAGGGATGGATGGCCCAGCTAGGAGAGACCTTGAAAGACTCTCCAGAGACTAGGAGTCCTAGGGAAGGAACAGAAAGCAAGTGGGTACATAAGTGATACTTTCATCAGTCCTTCTAACTGAGGAGCAAGGTACAAGAAGATAGAATCTGAGAAACCAACAATGGCCTAGTCATAAAGGATTCATGAGAATTGAAGGGCAACATCTTAAGAAGACTGGGAAATAAATGTTTGGAGGCTGCCTCTCAAATTTCCTCAGGGTGGTTTTAAATAGAACAAAAAGGGAAGATGTGAAAAACCCATAACTAAATACCCCATGAAGTATCACCTGACCACGCCCGCTTTTATGACTTCCTTTGCTGCAGTTGTTAAGTAAATCCTACGTGATCATTAAACAAGAAATCATGTGAAAATTTCCTGTTTGTTTCCCCATTAATTGTGCTTGTCTGTGAAAATTGCAAATGGTGATCATGTGACTGCAGGATGCTGGAACTATTGTAGTTACAAGTCAGTTACCAAGGGCCTGGATCGTGATCATGTGTCCATGGGAACCCTGCAATGGTTTTAAGTGCAAGACCTAGTCCTCTTTTTCAGATTTGTTATAACTCTGAACAACTGCTAAATGAATGGTACTCTCATATTTATACTCGTGTTTGGTCCTTAGTGCTGGAAAGCTAAAATGTATTCAGAAGAACAGGCCCATAAGAAAGAATGTGCATGTTGTACTGTAAATAAAGAAAAACTTGTATAGATATTTAAGAAATTGGATTATGGTATTATTTGCAAAAATGTGTGGGTAAGAGTAAAAAATGAGATGGAAGTGAGACCATTATGATAATTAATCAGAGGTTGCTTGGATTGGCAGCAAAGATTTTTCTGCACCCAATGACTAATATTTCAAAGAGGCATACAATATGATAGTGAGAATTATGAGTTCATTTATCATGGCATCTTTTGCAATTCTAACTACTGAAGTTAGAACTCCAGGAAGGATGCAAAGTCCTATGAAGCAAGATTCTGAAATCACAGTGGCAACAATTCCTATAAGAAGAAAATATGGAGGAATTTTGAAAAGGCCGTATGGATACCTCTGAAAAGCCAGTCAGAGAAAGGGGCATACATAGAAAATGGAAGGAGACATACATATCCAAATTAAAAATAAATTATGGGAACTATATTGGCTAAAGCTTGCCAGAGATAGCAGAGCAACAATAACAACTAAAATGATGAGGGCAGGGGTGTAATTTGGGTATATTAGAAACAAAAGGAAAGGCAAAAGAGATTGTAAATCCATTGTGAGCAGAAAGAGGGAAAATGGCAATAGGTGTTGATGGAAAGTCAGAATCCTTTAACTCAAACTCACAGCCTGCGGCCTGTGTCACGCACTGGCGTTGCCCACCCTGTTTTAGCGAAGTGGGGGAAAGCTGTGATACGTCATGTGACGACAATGTGATGTCGCAAGTTTGACACCCCTGTCTTAACTTTTATTTTGCATCTGACTTCTCTCAGCAGGAAAACGAGGTCCTAGCTGATGATGGTTTTGCCACTGGGGGCAGGAGAAGCTACCAGCTTTGGCTAATCCAATATAAGGCAAGGAGAGAACCTAATTTTAGAGCCAGATGGATTACACTGTACAGTACTGAAAGAATTAAGGGGCAATTAATATATAAGGGGCATGCATGCTCCTCCCAACTCAGTTCTTACTCACTTCTTTCTGGATACCCTACCTACAGTATGTAGTCTCTTCTGAGACATCCTTCCCTATCATTTTATAATAAGGATATAATAAGAATTGTAATTTTGGAGTCCTGTGTTATGTAGCGGATTCTAAGATCCCAACCTCTAAGTTAACACTGACATAATCCTTCCATCTCCTTGACCATCCTGCCAGAACCAATGGAATTTCTTGGGTGGGAAGCAAAATATATTTCTCAGGAAAAAACAGTCCAGTTGCCTTTTGAAAAAGCACCTTTGAGACAACTATCACTGAGAATCTCCACAGGCTCCCTTGCTAATCTTTGAGGATTCCTGAAGGTCTGGGAAAGTCCCAGAGAGCAAATGGTACCTCTATTTTCAAAAAGGAAAAGAAGGACCTGAGAAACTTCAAACTACAAGATGGGACTTCCTTATTAGTGATGCTTAATGTTTGCTTTGTTGTTGAATTACCATCTTGTGATTATTGTATAATTATCTTTGGACTGTTTAAGTTATTTTTTGTATTCAGTTGTATATGTACTGTTTGTATTACTTATGTTTAAAGAAAATTAAAAAAAAAATTTTTAAGAGTGTGTGACAGGCCCAAAGTCACCCACCCAGTTTTCATGCCTAAGGTGGGACTAGAACTC
>JANHGC010003073.1:319801-330000 GCA_027560395.1 Boaedon fuliginosus | reverse complement strand
GGCCTCTGGACAAGTTCCCAGGAGACATGGGATTGCAGTTCCCTCTCAGCTAAGGCCTGGCTTTTAGCTTTCTGGTGCATTCTGGAGGTACATTTATTGTATTGGTGTTCTCTTCCCTAGCAAAGTATTACACAACCATCATTATTGCAGAAACATCAACGTACATGATGAGAAAGGAAAAGTGACAGGCTTCTAGCTTGAAGATGTTACATAATAATGGACTTCATTTATCCCAAGAATCATATTTCCTGCAACTATTCCTCACTTTTCCTTCATAAGGCATTTTAATCCTGCAAAAATAGGAGAATACACTTGTCTTTAGTGATAGGATTCTTTCATTTTTAAAAAAAATTCATTCATTCATTCAATTTCTATAGCTTCATTCATCTCAACCAATGACTTTTCCCTCTGCATTCCCACATTCCCTTACTTTGTCTCTTCCAAGTTTTTGTACAGCATGGTTGGGCAATTGTTTGAGGTGTGGATACATCTGAATCATGAAAGCATGTGCTCTCAAAACCAAAGCAAAACAAAAATGGTCAGGCACTGCAGAGGTGGTTCATACTGGTCTAACACCATTTCACTTGGTGAAGGCATTTTGGATGCGTGTGCATGCGCAAAACACACACGTGCATGCCAAATGCATGATGCGCACTCATCACCTTACACCCAAAAATTTAACTACCAGTTTGGCCGAACTGGTAGCTAAATTAGCTGTTTTTCGGGCCTGAGGTGATGCACGTGAAGCACGCTCCTCACCCACATCAATTTAGGCCCGAAAAACAGCTGATTCAGCTAACAGTTCAGCTGAACCGGTTTCTAAATTTTCAGGCCTAAGGTGGCTAAATCAGTTGTTTTTCAGGCCTGAGGTGATGTGCACACTGGGCGCACCACATGTGCATCAATTTAGGCCCGAAAAACAGCTGATTTAATTAACTACCGGTTCGGCTGAACTGATAGCTTAATTCTAACAACTGGTTCACCAGACTGGTAATTATTAACCAGGCCGAACTGATTGAAACCCACCACTGAGGCACTTGGAAAAGGGCATAAGATGAGTCCAGTTGAGTTGGGCAGACAAGGGTACTCACAAAATATCCATTTAACTTTCTCATAATATAATCTATAAAATTAGTTCCTAGGGATCTGCAACACTTCAATTCTGGAGACCAAAAAATATGTCAAGGCAGATAGTGCCTCCTTTAAGAAGCTGAGTTATTTCCTGGCCATACCTAGTATCCAAGAACACATGGAATGGACTTTAAAAAAGATGCCACTAATGTGTTTTGGGAGAAGTATGTGGCCACCATTGGCACCACAACTCAAGCATGTATTTTCCTGGCATCATGAGACTCCTGTACAAACCTGGGAAATGATGCAGGGCTTTTAAGGGGGCACATCAAGGATAACATTTGTGCCCATACTTCCTGTAAACATACTTCAAATCCAAAGGTCTGTATATCCATATTGGTTTTTATCATTCATTTTAGTCACCCAAGAATGCGCCTTGGACCCCAACTTTTCATGACTGTTAGGCATGCTTCCAAACAAAGCACTGGAGAGAAGCCACCCATCATTTTACTTTCAGAGAAAGCCTCAGGGTCCGACATCCATAAATGAAGATGCTGCAGGTTAATTAACATTGATAATTAAATGCAAATGTAGTAGGGACGCTAGAAGGCACCAAGGTAGGTGGCCATGTGCCTTAAACCTGCTCTATAGTGTGTTTCCTCATTTATCCTGAAATCTCCATATGAGTGCTCAGCAAAAGTTGATTAAATCTGGCCTCATTATAAATGCTACCTTTCATATAATAAAACTCAGAAAAAGACATAGACAAACAGTGGAAGGAATATGGAAATTAGAGGAAAATGAGGAATAGGGGGATTTTAGGGGAAAGGGGAAAGAAGAGGGGGATTTCAGGAAAGTCAGGGAGATAAATTACACTTCGCTCCTTTGCCAAAGAGTTGCAGTGGTAAAACTTGAGTCAATGAAGAGTACTTTTTTTTCCTTCCCTTATGATAGCTAAAATTGTATTTTCAGCTAGGTCTGGAATTCCTGCTTTTTGAGCATGCTCAGATTACTTGAGACATTTAGTAAGAACTGTTATCACTATTATTTTTGTGGGAACCAGCCCTGACACAATCCGATTCCCCTTCTGGAAGGTAAATACTTGAGCTTGTTATCAGAAGGAATAAGTGGGACCTGCTACAACATCTTTTCCCCTTCTAATAAAGTTTTATAAAATAAAATTAACAATGCATTTGTTATGTTTCTGCAAAGTCCTGTTGAGCATGGTGATACATCCTTAATAGCACAACCCTAACTTGGATGAGTTCTGTTGACATATTTGAGTTTACTGTTAAAACAACTGAATCTTCACCATATTTCCTATAGTGCTCATTTGTCCTCAAGAAATCATTTCTGAACGGAGAGAAATCCTTTGCAGTATTTAACAAACAGTGAACCTGTAGACCTTCAGGTGATGACCTTATGGTAGACTAGCAAGTTCAGAGAGTGGTCAGGAACTAACTGTCAGCTTGGCGTTAAACTAGATAGAACAGTCATATAAGGTCAATAGGAAACAGACAAAGCCTTTTCTGGATTAGAAAGGCACAGTTCATCCTGTAGCAGATATGCCCCAGTCGCAGGAATGTTATGATGAAGTCTGACAAATCAAATGTGCAGTTCTTTAATCCTGCCAGCAATCTCACAGACACGGGAGTAAAGTATTTTTGACCATAGAGCACTGCTGAAATTCCAGAAACAAGCATTTGTGGGTTCTTATCCTAGTTTATTTGTTTCTTGGAAAAATAAGTGGTCCTTGGTGGTCTCTGAGCATGGTTGTTTTCTTGCTTGCATTGATGATGCTACCTAATTTGAGCAATGAAACATCTGCAAGAAAACGACCAAGCTCAGAGAGCAACAAGGAACCGTCATTTCAACCATGAGCTACAAATGTTCTCCTTTATGGGTCTTAGAAAAGTATAATATTTATTTATTTATTTATTTATTTATTTATTTATTTATTTATTTATTTATTTGGATTTATACTCCGCCTCATTTCCCCAGTCAATGGGAACTCGAGGCGGCTAACAATAATAAAACAGAATAATATACAATAAAAAACCATTCTAGATACAATCAACAATCATCCAAGGGATAGGGTACATTAGTTCCAGGCCTTCCGCCAGGGCCAAGTCTTAGTGGCTTTCCAGAAATACCTAATTTTCTAATTTCTAATTTCTAATAATTTCTAATACCTAATTTCTCTTAAGGACAGCTGCTCATTTGCACTATATTGAACAGTAAAGGGAGATGTCCTAGGGGTGAAGACACTTGCCTCCCACTCAGAAGGCCGAGAGTTCAATTGTTGATAATGGCAGATGTTTCTTTCCTTGGGCTCAAAGAAAATAAAATCTGCTGTGAACTCTGCATAGGTATCAGGAAGGGCAGCCAGCCAGTAAATGTTCAACTTCATCCAGCTGCCCTGACTCTACCCCAAATTAAGGGATTTACAGAATCATAAAAAGGAAGATTTTTCTGTTTAAGATCAGAATATTTAGAAAGTAATGACATCTAACTAAGTCCGTATCTCCCTTTACATTTCAATACAGTGCAAATTGTATTTTTTTTTCTTTTGTTAACTCCCGGATATTGTTTTCCTCTTGTCTCCAACCCATGAGTGAAACAAACTTAAACAAACCCTTTATTGCATCAGCATCAACAAAGAGTCAGCCCCCGCTTATTCTGACATTTTCTAAGGAAGTTTCAAAGAGTAATGATGAAAGGGAGAAATTCGTTTTGACACTTTAAAGGGAAATTGACAGCAACTGAAAATAATAAGCAACTGATTTTCAGGTAGACCTCACTTAATGACCATTTGTAGTTATGATGCCATTGAAAAAGTAATTTTACCACCAATCTTCACATTTTATAACCAGTGCACATCTATGTGATCACATGATTTACATTCAGGCATTGTGCAAATAACACACATTTATGACTAAGCAGGGTCAATGGAAAAGTTGGCAGTAAAATTCCAGGTCATGGTCATGTGTTGTCTCACTTAATGATCCACAATGGAAATGAGGTTGTAACCCAATCATGCTCTTGTAATGTTTTCCTTAACGTCCAGGCTGCCGAGTAACAGAGCTGCTGTTCCCAATTGTGATCACTAAGTGAGAACTCTCTGTATAAGGACTAGAAATGCAAATTTCAAACTTGGGTAGTTTTCTGCCAATTTAAGGATGACTGGGTAACCTTATAACTCAATAATGGAGAAAAGTGCTAAATGTTGAAACAAGATTGGATTAATTTAGCTATATTAAGGGATTTTTAAATGGTTTTTATATCTTATTTTATGTACTGTGTTATTACACTATGAGCCACCCTGAGTCCTGCGGGATTGGGAGGCCTACAAATCTAAATAAAATAAATAATAGCAATTATTAGGGTGACATCTCAGGGTTGAAGAATTAGTTTCCAGAAGTTTCCTGATCTTGGTTTCCATTTGCAGATGTTTCATTACCAACCTAGATCAAATTTTCCGTGCTATGATGTTGGAGAAGGACAATGCAGCACTTCCAATTTAAAATAATGTTTTTGAACAATGTTTCTCAATCTTTTTCACCCATGGCTCCTATCCAACCTTATTTTTCTATTGTTGCCTCCCCACCCAAGTCCTCAGTTATCAGAAACAAACATGGGATAGTAAGCGGTATACTTTCTGGCATTATCAAGATACTATTTGCAGCGTAATATACTTTGCTTTTCAGTGGCTCCCTTGAACTGTGCTCCCCAGTTTCTTTCAGAGCACCCCAGGATGCACAGAGCAGCCACTGGAACTTCTTCAACCAAAGGCATCTTTTTCCAGAAATGTGCTACAGCTCCAAAGAGTAGCTGTGTGATCCCTGGAAAACCAAGCAGCTACTTTAAGGAGTTGCAGAAAAATACTACACTTTGAAGCAAGTCCAATCGATTTGCACGGCCATCACGATTGTGCTGAGCAAACTAGAGCAAAAAGCACTGACTGAATTGCACCCTTCTGACATATTGCTGAAATGCATCAGCAAAATAAATCGGCATCACATTTGAGGCTGCACCAATGAAAATATAGAAACAATTGTTGTAATTTAAATAGAGGTACAATACAGAGGTACAATTTTTATATCTGGAGAAGAACTAGACATAGTAGGCCACTACATATACCTTGGCCAATGGATCTCAATGGAAGGTGATGCACTAAAGGAAACTGAATGGTGTGTTAAACATGGTTGGCAAGTATTCGGCAAGCTAAGTGCAGTTTTAAAAAGCAACCTCCATCTATGCCTGAAAAGCTTTTGATCAATGTGTACTACCTGTTCTAACATACGCCAGTGAAACATGGACATTAACCTCACCATTGATACAAAAGCTACGAGTGGCACAAAGAGCCATGGAAAGATACATGCTTGGCATTAAAAGACAAGCTAGAAAGACCTGCACATGGATTAGAGAACAAATGAATTAGTAGAAATCACTGTTAGAATTAGATGTCCAGAAGGCTGATTGTGCAAGGGGAAAAATTAATGGAATCTATTAATTCATTTTCTTGACCCAACTCTTTGCTAATTTTGATCCAATCTTGCCTTTAAGCCTACACAGTCCTTTGAAACTAGTAATTAATGGAACCGTCACTAAAGATACAGTAAGTGGAATAGGAAGTGCAAATCTGTTTTACCTATGCAGTGGTAGAGGGTATGCAGTTGGGGATGGATGTATTTGCTCTTTGTTTTGACACAGGGAACCTAAGCCACCAAGCAGAGAGGTTCCATTTGATATCCTGGGATGGCAGCTAGCCATGGTAGCTCTGCTAATTTCAGTCCTTGCCCAGCCCATGAAACTCACCTCACCCAGAACTTGTTTAAACTTCTCCAGCTGTTCTTGGCATGTGCTGAGATTTCATTAAACTGATGCCATCAACTCCCACACATAGAACAAGAGAAAGAGAGGGGAGAGTTAAAAATGCACACAGAGGGCCCCAATTTAGGACAAAAAGAGAGTTTTCCTGTACAGGAGGCATCT
Organism: Boaedon fuliginosus; assembly: GCA_027560395.1. Taxonomy (NCBI): domain Eukaryota; kingdom Metazoa; phylum Chordata; class Lepidosauria; order Squamata; family Lamprophiidae; genus Boaedon; species Boaedon fuliginosus. Next base: position 323,934 of record JANHGC010003073.1, on the reverse strand, counting down.
CAGAACTTGGTTGCAAACATCTGTAGAATCACTAAATGGTGGCAAAGAATTAGAGTTTTATCATCTAGCATTCATCCAGATACTTGCAGTGGAGGTCTGGAAGCCCTATTATGAGTGCTGAAAAATCAATGTCTGTTCTCCACATTGCCAGTCATTTCTGATAGTGGAGTCATGCAGGATACTCTGCTGCCAGGACAATTAAGGGAGACGCTTAAATTAAGTGACACTTTAGAACTGGCTTTTCTCCTCCTGGAACTTTCCAGTTGTGTTGACTACAGTTCCCAGGAACCCTTCTCAGCACAGCACAGCTAGTTGGGAACTACTAAAGCTGCAGATCAACACATCAGAGATAGAGGAAAGACAGAGGGGTGTTTCTGAAAAAAGCCCAGGGATTAACCTTTTCCCTGAGAAACCTGGGCTTAGAATTGGCTCTATTTTATTGCCAAAGTCTTACAAGTTTGTGTTTTTCTTGCAGGTGAGATAATGGTATTTTTCATTTGGTTGAAAACAGATTTTTCAAACTTTTCTTTGAAGGTTCAGAACAGCAGTGGTGAAACTTTTTTTGGCCCGCGTGCCAGAAGTGCGCATGCATGCAGCCATATGCCCTGCACCCACCCCATGTGTGTGCACGCACACCCGCAGACCTCCCACCACCCCATGTGCTCTCCCACCCTTGTTCCGAAGCACAGCTGATCGTCGGAGTTTCGGCTTTGGAGACGTGCACAGGGTGGGGGTGGTGTTGCGCATGCCTGCATGGGTGGCAGGGAGGGTGGGAGGTCCTGTGCACTTGTGCACATGACTCCCCCTCCATGCCCATGCATGCGCATCTCCACAGCCGGAACACAGAGCAGCTGTATTTCCAAAACGACTATGAAAGACCGCCAAGGACTTCGGGCAGGAGGGCGGGCCCACTTAAACAATGGTGCGCGTGTCCGGAAGGAAGTTTCTGTGCGGCACTACCGGCATGCGTGCCATAGGTTCGCCATCGCAGGATCTGAAGCAGTTTTGAAGCACTTTCTTTTTAAAATAGCTTGACAGCAGTCTTCTAGTAATCAAGGGGCTGTCACAGAGAAGTGGGGGGTGGGGGTCAACCTCCCCAAAGCACCTGATGGGAGGACAAGGAATAATGGGTGGACGATTGTCAGTGAGAGATCCCACCTAGAATTAAGGAGAAATTTCCTGACAATGGCAGCAATTAATCAGTGGAACGGCTTGCCTCCAGAAGTTGTGGGTGCTTCATCACTGGAGGTTTTCAAGAAGAGATTGGATAACTATTTGTCCAAAATGATATAGGATTTGAAGCCCTCCAGTGTCCCTTCCAACCCTATTATTCTATGTTCCATATTATCTTCTTGTTCTATGTTCTGTTAATAGATATGATTCCTCTTTCCTTTTAATGCAAAGGAATGAATGTGCTGCTTCAAAATGCCCTTATCTTAAAATAGCAAACTACATAGGTTTGCTAGCCTGATTTTTCTTCAGGGAGAAGAAATTTATTCTTTGAGAACAGAAAAGTTCCTTTTGCTGGAATGCTTTCTGCATGCCTGGTTGTGAATCACAGTACTAAATTGAAATCTCTCCTCTGAATGTATTCTTTTAATCAAACAGCTGTTTTAATTCTTGGCTTGAGTCAATGTTTGCTTCCTTCAAAGACTCATCAAACAGCTAAAACAAATGCCAATGGCACTGTAAAAGTCACCTTTCAGAATTAAAATGGTTGGCTTTTGAAAGATGTTGTTTACTTTTATAAGACATCATTAAAGTATACCTTTTTTAAAAAAGTTGACTGTTAAGGAGCTGCTTTACAGCTTTGAGCTTTTTTACTTAAATTCTGGCTGCTGAGAAAGTTTAAAGTGACAATTTTAAAGAACAATTTACCAGATGTAATAGGAGTATATTTAGTGCTTTTAATACTCCCCTTCCCCCAAGAAAAATAATTTGGAAATATGGAAATAATAGACAATAATGCTTATCATAATGAAGCAAACTGCTTCATTTACAGGAACAACTTTAAGAGCAGTTTAATAACAAGCAGAGATTTTGTGAGTTTCTCCTTTCATTCTGGTCATCTGGAAACTCTATCTGTGGAGTTCAGAAGATAAACTCTAATCCAGATGCCACCCATATCAGCAAGTGGCAGAATTCAGGAAACATTTTCCATTCCTTTTTCTCCTTTTTCGTAAAACTGGGCTAAGAGTGCATGAATCCAGCATGTTGCTTTACAGTTAATCCACATTAAACACCGTACTTCCATTTCACCTCAACAAGTGGCTACTTCATAGTGCAAGTTTCACTTTTCATATTCCATATTTTCATATGTCTTCATCCCACATAGCTAATTATTTTAATTGGCTTTCCTGATCAGAAAGGCTGAGTTTACAGTACTGTGTGTGCCATCAACCCTGTTAATTGCTGTAATTTGACATATCCATACATGCAGTATACAAGCATGTGGGATTACAAAGTAGCTGGACTCAGAATAACAGTTGGAAGGGATCTGGAAGATCTTCTAGTCCAACCTCCTGCTCAGGCAGGATGCCCTATACCATTCCAGACAAATGGTTGTCCAGTCTCTTCTTACAGAGCCATATTGGCACAGTCATTAGAATACACTACTGCAAGCTACTTCTGTTGACTGCCGGCTGCCAGCAGTTTGGCAGTTCGATCCTCACTGGCTCTAAGTTGACTCAGCCTTCCACCCTTCCAAGGCTGGTAAAATGGTGACCCAGATTGCTTGAGACAATATGCTGATTCGGTAAACTGCTTAGAGAGGGGCTGTAAAGCACTTTGAAGTGGTATATAAGTCTAAGTGCTATTGCTATTGCTATTAAAAACCTCCAGTGTCGAAGCATTCATAACTTCTGAAGGAAAGTTGTTCCAATTGACTAATTGTTCTGTCAGGAAATTTGTCTGTAGTTCTAGGTTGCTTCTCTCCTAGATTAGTTTCCATCCATTGCTTCTTGTCCTGCCTTCAGGTCCTTCGGAGAATAGGTTGACTCCCTCTTCTTTGTGGCAGCCCCTGAGATATTGGAACACTGCTATCATGTCACCCCTAGTCCTTCTTTTCATTAAGCTAGACATACCCAATTCCTGCAACTTTCTTTCTATGTTTTAACCGCCAGTTCCTAATCATCTCTGTACTCTTTCTAGAGTCTCAATATCTTTTTTGTATCACAGTGACCAAAACTGGATGCAGTATTCCAATACAATAATTACCAAGGCATTATAAAGTGGTATTAACACTTCATGTGATCTCGATTCTATCCCTCTGTTAATGCACCTTAGGACTGTTTATTTTTTGGGCAGCTGCAGCACACCGCTTGGCTCATATTTAAGTGATTGTCCACTAGGACTCCAAGATCCCTCTCGAAACATTTGCAAGGACATAAGAATACAGAAGGAGAAAACAAAGAAGAGCTTTGGGAAAAAAATGTAAAAAATATTTGTAACATACTCATTTCTGTTTTCAAGGGAACACGTGCTCTTCTTCAGAATAAGGCCCCTTTACAAACATGAACAAGATTAGTGCTAATGTAATGCTGAGCAGCAACAGATTGCTACACCATGCCTTTTTCTAGCTTCACTTCTGCTTCTATGTTATCTATTCCTAAACAGGGTTCTTCCGATGCAAATCATTGGCTCTTTGGATTCTGTATAGTGCTCAGAGGAAGTGTGATGTGCCAACACATGGAACAAGGGGGGGCGGGAAACCACAGTATGAGCTGCAAATTAAAAGATGTTTTGCCATTGCTGAATTGAAGTGCTATCTGCCCATCTTTCGCTTAGCAGAAAATGAGATTTGCATGACATTTGTCCAAACCTGTGTTCCAAAGCCTGCATGACACCTTTGTAGCATAGTATGTTGTTGAGGGAAGTAGGAGCAAAATGGAAATATTAAAAGTGAATGTAGGAGATGGAGGCCTGATAACAATTCCACTATGGAAGACAGTCCGTTCTTGTAGCTGAAAGATTATGGTGGAAGATCTTACTTACTACAGATTTTTTTTCTGTATGCTTTCTTGTTAAGATATTTAACTACAAAGAAAGTAGAAAAAAGCAAGAAGAGAAGAGAAGAGAAGAGAAGAGAAGAGAAGAGAAGAGAAGAGAAGAGAAGAGAAGAGAAGAGAAGAGAA
>JANHGC010003073.1:246050-264051 GCA_027560395.1 Boaedon fuliginosus | reverse complement strand
CCCTGGAGCCTAGGGAATGTGAAAACCAGGCCTCCTGAAATTCTCAGAAGGCTTCTGGGGGCCGGGGGAGGCTGTTTTTGCCCTTCCCAGGCTCCAGGGAAGCCTCTGGAGCCTGGGGAGGGAGAAAATGTCCCCCCGTGCCATGATGCAGGAGGCTGACTAGGCCACGGTCATCATGGCCATGCCCATCCAGCAACCGTGCAAAAAACCAGTTTCTGGAATTTTTGAAACCCACCCCTGAGGGCAAACATGCAGAAGATGAGGCAGAATTGAACAGTTGTTCCAAAGACAGGACAAGAACAATAGTCTTACACTACTAGGAAGTAGATTTCAATTGGACATTAGAAACATGTCTTAGCAGTAAGAGTGGAATGGACTGCCTCAGGTAGTGGCAGTTCCTACTTTACTCAAGGTGTTTAAAGAGATTTCCTTTCAACGCTTCCATTTTATGATTTAACTTGAATTTCAACCTGTCATCATGTGAGCCCACTCATCTATTGCAATTTTCCACAAAGGGAATATTGTCGACTTAGGGGGTCATGCCACCCCTTGGATGTAACACCCATAGAAGGACATTTCCTCATAATGTCATGTTGGATGATCAGCGAAAGAATCCTCTGTATTTACTTAAGGATATAAATAGAGGTTTACATCCAAGAGATATTTGAGTCTCTATTCCTATGAGAGAACTCTATGCATGCATGTCTGTAGATTTTAGTTGCATTCAACATCACATTTGAATCGTTATTTATATATTCGCACAATATAGTAACCTATTCCTTAATCAAATCAGTCTGAGTTCCTAGAATACATTAAGCAACAAAAAGTAAACCAGGTTTAATGATAACCAACGTACTTTCATTCTCAAGAAATAGTGATGGCCTCTGTTCATCCTGAGGCAACCCAAGCAGAGAGATCGGCCCCAAGAGTGCATATGGCCTCTACTCTTGCATGGACTTGAATTATGTGGAAGGATTTCCATTGTTTGTTTTCATTTAGGTGCTACCCAATATACCCAACCAACTCTAAGCAGCTCACAACATAGTAAACAACAAAAGCATAATAATAAACAACAAACCAGTCAGTGAAAAAAAACATGCAGAAAAAAGTATATTTTAATCTAGTTGTCAGTCTGCATGGAGGCTAACTTGACTGTGCAGATGTATTTACATGCCCAGTATCTTCTAAAAAGGGTCAGGGATGTTTGAAAAGCACAAAAGAGCCATTCAAATATACTTCACCCCCATCACCCCCAGATAAAGATAAAACATCTATTTTGAAGCCCAGTGGCTTACCACTCCATAATCAGGCCTGTTGATTCTCCTTGAAAAGAAACTGGACTTGTTGAAACAGCCATATTTCCCCCCCTCCCATCCTCCCAATGCTTTAGACTTTAATTACAAAGCAGTATTTTAATAAGGCAGCCCAAATAACCATCAGGTGGACAATCAACAGTAACACACACACTCATTCAAATTCCCTGTGGTAAACCTGTTTTATATTTTTTTAAAAAAAATGTTTCCGGTATATGTTTATAGGATGGCCAATGTTACTTTGTTGCAGAAAGTTTCTTTTGCAAGACTATTTGGTCTCACGGATACAGAGAGATCAAAACACTTATGGACATCATTCTCACTTCTTTCCCCCCCCAGATAATTTTGGAGTGGCTGTTTGGTGCCTTTTTTCCAAGACTACCTTATCCCTTTCATTTTTGCCATAAGTCAGAAAGATAAATCTGCTGGAAGGAAGGACCGAAGGTTTATGCATTCAGCCTATAGATAGGCAGTATCATCTGCCTCCCACTTTCAAATCATTTTAATTTCTTCTGAAACGTTCTGTCCTGTTCTAGGTATCGAAACGCCTCAGCCCAACTTTGATGCACCAGAATAGAGACTAAAAAGAAAGAAGAAGGGCTGGTCCCTCTTACATTTGCCTTGGAAAAGGTATGGGAGCAGGAAGCCAAAAGGGAGCGGGAAATCCTGCTCATGTCAAGTGGTTTGGCTTGGTTCTCCACCCACAAGGTTCTCACAAGAGAGAATTTCTATTTTGAGGCCAAACCCTCTACCATCTACATAGTAGAGCTTGCCCAACCCAGATCAAAAGAGAGGATCATTAGGTAGCAAGAGCGGTGGAATTTTTCAAAGTAGAACCTGCAATTGATCCGAGTTTTCCAGGAATACTGTGCCATGAAATTCAGGAACTAGATTCCAGGTTCAGATCTGTGGCAGCTGGAGTTTCCCACCGCCACCCCTCTTTTCATTGGTGCATCATTCATTATTCTGATGTCTGCATTCACTGATAATTTATCAAACCTTGATTCAATGATTTACATTGCCGCTACCACCATTCTATGTCAAGTTGATATATTACTAAGGAAAAGGCGCACAGGGACTGAGGCTGCTTCTGTGAATTGGTAAGCCAGCATTCCAGTCCAATATTATACCTGTAGACCACTACCATCTAGAACAGGGGTGCCAAACTCAAAGTGTCACGGTGTCGTCACGTGACGTATTGGGACTTTTTCCCCCTTTGCTAAACTGGGTGTGGGCGGGGCCAGTGAGTGACGCATCTAGCCTGCGGGCTGGGAGTTTGACAGCCCTGATCTAGAACATCGTTTTTTCTCTATCCTATCCTGAATCTACGGTATTTTTTTCAGAGCCAGAAAAAAACCCTTTAATTTGCCAAACATGTACTTCTAAATGTACCTTAACTACATTATTGTTAGCATTAACCCTGGATATGACTTCTGTTACTTTCATTCTCATCACTCAGTACAATGGGTGTTATCATCAAAGTTACTCCATGATGATCCTACATAGGACTGCAAATATAGGTTGTTGTCTTAAATCAGGCATGTCCAAAGTCCGGCCCAGGGGCCACCTGCGGCCCATTTTCAAATTTCGAGTGACCCGCAGCCTATTCTTTGGCCCCACCCCTTTTCTCCCACCCCTCCCCTCCCAGCGATGATTTTGTGCAGTTTGGAGCAGTTATGGAGGCAAATAGCTGGCCCTGCCCCTCCCCGCGCACTCATTTATCTCGCTACAACAGATGCCACCATCTTTGCCGGCCCGCCACACATGAAGGTGGGAAGAGAGGATCAGGCAATGTGGAGTTGTAGGGGGTCTGCAGATGTCATCCGGTTAAAGGAATTTTATAGGAATGACCTTTATGTGAAACAAAATAGCTTCAAGGCTTTTTTTAAAAAAATCTTTTTGGCTTAGTGGTGGGCATGGCTATGTGGTCATTTATTTTTATTTATTTTATTTATTTATTAAATTTATACCCCGCCACTCTTCACCCCTTGCGGTGACTGAGTGAATGGTGGGTGTGGCTATGTGATCATGTGACTGAGCCCATCCCAGTCACATGATCAATAAGCCATGCCCACCCAGGCCACTAAGCCACACCTACCCTGAATGGTCGGCCCCCCATACATTTTTACCTCACCAAATCTGACCCTCCTTGCAAAAAGTTTGGACACCTGTCTTAAATCATGCTTACCCAGAAATTATTTTAAGTACCTCACTGGCTATGCTCATTGCTTAACCTAGTTTGCTAAATAATACGAAGTTGCCAGGTTTAGACTACGTGCTAAGCAGACACCATAGCTTACAAACAATTCATTGAACCACAAAGAAACTAATTACTTTTTAATAAGTTATATTAATCTATCTGCTGAAACCAGTAGTACTGATTTTTTGGTGAATAGACATACATAAGGCCAAAATGCCAACTGTTGTTTTGTTTTTAATTTCCCAACCTCAACAAAAATAAAACCAAATTATGTAACCTTCCATACGAAGTTGCACACACATTCCTTTTAATTGAGCTCATTTCAGTGGCTTGCACGCTATTACAGCTCCCTGCAGGAACAACTGGATCTTGGCTTTCCCATGCTTTTCACCTTTACCACACCAATGGTGGATAAGCTCAGCCATCCTTCTCTGCATGTTGCCGACACAGGGACGATTTAACCACATTTTTCCCTTCAGGTGGCCCAATGAGCTCATTCTTCATTTTGGAAGTACACAAATTGCCTTCCCAAAGGTGGAGACAACCTTGCCACGGGACACGCTGGAGATCCAGCAACATTCACACCATTACCATGTGCATTTAATGTGCAACGTGAGTGCCAATTTGCCAGAGGTCAATGAAAGGAGGGTAGGTACTAACGTTTTTAATGTACTCTGCCTGGAGGTCTTTCTTCTCTAAAGTCAAGCTAATCATACCTGAGATACACCTTAAGAAATTCTAATCTTTGCCTGTAAATAAACCCTGCTGATCCCTTTGTGCGCTGTTGAATATTTGGCCCACTTTAGCATATATTCTGTCTGGCTTTATTTATCCCAGAGCAAATTTTAAAAAAACTTAAATGGGTGGGCTGAGAAGATAAGCAGTTTGGTTCTAAAGCTTAGGATGCCTTCTTCGCAGGCTTCCTCTTCTTGCTTCCTTTCGTGGATTAGCTCTGGCTTCTTCTAAATCCCTAAAGGTTGGCCTTTTTCCAGTGGGTGACAGATTTACTCAAAAACCAAGTTCTCACATTGTGCTGACCAAAATGTAGTTTGTCTGGTTTTGCACGAGGGTGTTGCTATTTTAGTTTGATGCTGTGGTTCATGGATCGGAATGTTGCAAAATGCAGGTTGTAGCTTATTTAATAAACCAAGTTTAAACCAACAATGGCTTGGTAACAAAGTGTATCTCATTCCATGTTAGGATTATTTAATTTTCTCTCCGTATATAATCCTTAAGTGGGAAATGAAGGCCCCAAAGGAAAGCCCCCAATAAGATGATAAACATTGCTATGGAAGATTTTGCCACCAGGAAACTGACTAGCTTCTTCATTCATTCGTTCATTCATTCATTCAATCAATCAATCAATCAATTTCTATCAGTGATCCAATTCAACCAAGTGACTCTGGGTTTTAGTTTTTTATAGTTTTAGAATTGTCACGAAGTGACAATTTAGATACAGAGGTCTCCAAACTTGGCAACTTTAAGACTTGTGGTCTTCAACTCCTAACTTTGCTGGCTGGAGAATTCTGGGAGTTGCAGTCCACAAGTCTTACAGTTGCCAACTTTGGGGACCCCTGATTTAGAACAAGTTTTAAACAATTTAAAACAGTAAAAACAGCAGCCATGAGGATTAATCAACTACAAGTAACGTTAAATAACAGGGCCTTTAACGCAGCCCCAGAAAGATAACCAAGTTTTTAAAGCTTTGTGAAAACCTAACAGGGTTGAGCCATTCTAATCTCTGAGGGGAGAATATTCCAGAAGATAGGGGGCTGCAGCAAACAAAGCCCATCTTCTAGTTCCTACCAGTCAACAACCTTTGGCTGATGGGATCTGCAGCATGTCTAATCTGTTGGATTAGACTGGACAGGAAGAAACTCTTGGAAAGAGCGTCCTTCAGGTAGCCCACTCCCAAGCTATGCAGGGCTTTAAATGTAAAAACCATCCCCTTGAATTGCACCCAGAAATACACTGGCAGCCAGTGCAGCTCATGGAGTAGTGGTGTTACATGTGCCGTGTAGCTGGCACCATTTATTACCCAGGCAGCTGAATTTTGCACCACTTGAAATTTCTGAATGCTCTTCAAGGGCAGCCCCACACAGAGCATGTTACTGTAATCTAAGCAGGTGGTTACATGGGCATGGGTGACAGTGAGCAGGTCCTCCCGTTCCAGCACTGGGCACAATTGGCACACTACTTGAAGGCATGCAAAGGGTCTTTTATTTGACTCAATTTTAACACTTTCTTTGTCCTACAAATAAATCCCATTCAGTACATCAAAGACGTGCTCTCAATGAGGAGGTATGATGCAACAGGATCCAAAGAAGGTTAGCCAATTTATAGGTACTGATCTCAAGATATCCACTATATACCAGATTAGGGTATTGTGGCACTTCTAGATAGTTATTACACAGTGATCTTGCATAGTGATTGTCAAATGGAACACAGCTGATGAAATTGTTTGAAAGTAACACACTTCCAGAGGGAAGAGAGTTGCTTCTCCCAGGTTGTCCAATTGCATGGTTGCTCTCCTAGAATGGATTTTTGTTGTTTTATTAAGTCTAACTTTTTGCAACCCCATAGACCAGAGCACGCCAGGTTCTTGTCCGTCAGTCTCTGAGGTTACCCAAATTCAGGTTGTGTTCATTACACTAACCATCTCATGCTCTTCTGTCCCCCAGGAGAACGGATAGTGATGATAATTCACCATACCACAGCCCAGATGACCAGACCAATATGTACTTAGCGGAAACCCTAAGAATTACCCATGAAAACTGACTCTTACCTTTCTCTTGAAGACAAAAGCTTGTGCCTTGCAACATGTGCCGATCGTGACACAACACTGTGCCAAGGCTCAGCATGCCTTTTTGAAAATGGAAATCCAACTTTTCCTCAAGACATTAATGATAAACTGGAACCTTCCCCCCCCCTCATGTTTACAGATTTAGAGCAAGATCATCTACTAAGTTGAATGGGTATTTATTTACCTACTATGTTTATAACTTGGTCCAATCAACCACAATTTGGGGCAGTGAAAATACAACCCAAGTAAAACCATATGCCCAAAGTCCAAACAAATGAAACTTACATAGAAACATGTTAAGAGGCAGCAGGTTGGACACCTCCTGGAATAATGCGGATTTAATTTGCTTTCTAAATACAAGAGCAATACCCTTCACATATGGGAGAAGGTGTTGCAAAGACTAGAGCCTGTTGCGGGGTCTGTCATGGGGGGTACCCGGGGCTGGCTGAAAGATGAGCGGCTATATAAATGTTTCAAATAAAATAACAGGTATCCCTCGATTTGCAACCACAACAGAGTTCAAAATTTATGTTGCTCGGCAAGATATTTGTTAACTGAATTTAGTCCCTTTTTACAACCTTTCCTGCCACAGTTGTTAAGTGAATCACTGCAGTTGTTAAGTTAGTGACCCGGTTGTTAAGTGAATCTGCCATTGACCTTGCTTGTCAGAAGGTCACAAAAGGAGATCACATGACACTGCAACCGTCATAAATACGAGTCAGTCGCCATGCGTCTGAATTTTGATCACGTGACCATGGAGATGCTGCAATGGTTGTTAAATGGTGAAAAATGCTCGTAACTCACTTCGGTGCCGTTGTAACTTTGGACTGTCACTAAATGAACTGCTGTAAGTCGAGGACTACCTTTGAATAAATGTGGCCTGCATCTACAGACCTGAACAGGCCCCTCTCTAGTTCAAACCAATCAGGGAGGTTCCATCGTGTATAGGTGTTGCCTGATATAACCCCACCACAGCATCATGAAGTCTTTGAAACTGAGGGCCAGCGAGGTTATTGGCCTGGTTCTCCCAAATCCTGGAATTTCTACCTCACATCTGAACAACATTATGGGATCATATATGTACAAGCGCACATGTTGTACAGGCAATTGACTATTCAGCCTAAAATGTTACTGTGTGCTATAAATCAATTTTAAAAAAATATTTACCTCGTTATTAATTTAATGCTTATTTTGCTAATCACGAGCATGCTTTAAACAAAAACCAAATTGTGTATGGTAATCTTTACAAGATTTAACAAATCGCACTGCACTTCTAACCCTCTTTTTGTCATTGTTATCTTGGAGAGTTTTGTAAAATGCTAAAATGGTAAGATAACACTCAGAAGTAACTTATAACTTTCACTGCTACCATATAAAAACTAAAAAAGTTAAACAGTGAAATAAAATAGTGCTTTATTTAAGCAGACTTAAACAATAACTTTATGGTTTATTTCAAACTATTAAACATATGCACAATCCCGTATTCTCAAAGTTTCAAGCCATTCTCTAAATGGATTTCCAAATGTTTTAAGGACTGCCTAATTTTAAAAACTGTGCTTGCTTCTTTCTTCCTTTCCGTCCATTTTTAATTCCTGCATTTTGTTTTTTGGATTACTGACCAAAGAACAATAACTTGTTTCAGATTAGCGGAGTGAAGCTGAAATTCAAATTTAATTACAAATATTTTTCTTATTTAAGGAATTATGGTTCTGCTAACATTGATTGTACAAGAGAATGACTATAATACATTTTCAACACAATCACTGCACCCCAAACTCGCACTCCCCCACCCCCATGTACAGTTTTTCTGTTGCTTTCACAGTCAAATACTGGGGATTATCAGCAATACTAAAATAGACAAACCAACTGATAAGAGACTGATGTATTTTCTGGATTTTACTCGGGAAGCAGAAATTTAGACAGTCATATTTATTTTATTCATTTGAATAAAAGGCTAAAAAAAATTTTCTCAAACAGCGAACCGTGAACAGAGGTGACATCTCTGACTTGCTGAAAATTAAGTCATGGAAGCAGACAAATTCTGCCTAAACTGCTACTGTGTAAAAGGCATTTTCTTGTTGGATAAATATGGTAAGCTATACTGTTCCATAATGCAAAAGTAGGCATAAACATAACAAATAAATTAACTGCCTTATTAATTGCTTGCACATTCTGCCTTGAGACTACTCCCACAGTGCTTCTAATAATTTGCTAGTTAAGCACTTCTAAAAACATATTAGTAAATTTTTCCACAGTTGATTCAGAGTACAATCGCAGAGTATGGAAAAAGGAAAGGATCTTGTAGATCTGACAGATTCAAAGACTAGCAGATTCATTGTAGCTTCAGATTTTTATAAAGTCTAGTCTACTACATCAAAATTGGTATTCGACAATGATGGACCACTATCTCCTAACTATTTGGAGGCTCCTTACAGAAAGAAAACAAGATCTAAGAAAATGATGAAAGGAAGCAAAAAAGCATCCTAAACAAACGAAGCAATTTTAGTTATTTTTTTAGGGAGCAACCACTCTGTTGCTGCAACTGAAGAATCAAACTTGGGGAATCTGAATGCCTTTTGCAATTCAGAATATTCTACTCAAATTACAAAGCTACAAAATTCAATGAACAGTACTGCATAGGGAATAGGACACCTGTACTTTAGCAATGCTTGCAGAGTTTCAGTAAGTGGGAGACAATCACAAAAGACTAAAGAATAATTGCGTGGTACGCTTTGGACTCAACTATTGTATCCCTCTTGTCTAAAACACTGAAATAAGCAAGGTTGTTTTTTTAAAGAAGAGTAAAAAAGAATACAGAACAGGAAGCTCTTTTGAGATTGTGCCCCTTTTTATTTTAATGAAACCAGATTGTAACCAAAGTCCACAACCATGAAAAATTACTTTAGGTATGCCCCAAGATTTTCATATACCTAACAAATATCTGCTTTCACCCCTATGGAGATCCTCCATATGATATTGCAAACAATTTTTGCTATGCAGTATAACAGTTGCTACTCAAGAAATACTGGTCTTAAAACCCTGCTGGGCAGAATGAACTAGTCAGTCTGTTCTTGGTTTGTAGCAGTGTTCTGTTTCTAGGAAATCAATATCTGAAGACAAAGATGAAAATGAAAACTTTCAAAACTAACAGAGGAATTTTTTTTTTTTGCAACTAACAGAAACCAAACCACTTGATGCAAAGTTATGTAAGTTTTTTTTAAAAAAAAATGCAATCACAGTGTATTTTACATGTACAACATAGGCTCTGGATTTTTTTTTCCAATTATCAGACTCAGCCTAAGATCCTAGTTATTGGAGTTAGTTCTGTGGAACTGTATTTCGCTGTCACAAAACCAACCCTGTGCATTCATTCTGATGTCTAGTAAGTTTCAAAGGGATTCAGTGAATGCCAATTACTTCTCAGAATCAAAGTCTAAGAAGAACAGCAACTGAACTGCTTAAAGGTACTCCAGCTCAGGTTCAAGAGGAAAATATTTCATGGTATTTGAAAGGGGACTAATTAGCGTAGACAAATATATTTTCCTGTTTTTGGCAGCAGCCTGACCTACATGATGAGTGGAGAAATCCCCCACACATTTTTTTATATACTCCTTAGAAAATGTCACATCAATCAGCAAAAGAAGGATATCTATCTTACCTAGTCCTATCCAAGATTCCGGAAAAAAGGCTATGGAGATTGCAGAAATTGATATTGGGGGGGGGGTCCTTAAGACCGTAGTAGGTAAAAGCCGAACTCCATTCCTCCGTAAGGCCATTACCTGTTACTAATTAAAACATAGTTATATTAGGAGAAATATATTCAGAGGTGCTTCTTGTTCTTTTTTACGAGAAGGCTATTGGGCTTAAAAAGAAGGTTTAAAAGATTTCTGTCCACCCTACTTGAGTTTGCAAATCTTTTTTCTTCCCTTAGTCCAGCCAGATTCTTCAGAAACTGCCCAAACAAGGCCCTGCAGTTTCCTTGGCAAGGTTTTCAGAAAGTTTACCATTGTCTCCTTCCTAGGGTTAAGAGAAAGTGACTGGCCCAAGGTCACCCACTGATTTTGTGCCCGAAGGACACTAGAATTCAGTCTCCTAAGTTTCTATTTTGATGTTTTAACCACTATGTCAAACTGGCTCAAGAGAAAAGTCTAGAAGTCCTTATAAAAGCTTAGTATGTGAGGAAATGCTGAGTAAGCTCAACTTCTTTATCTAGGCCTCAAAGATACACATACACATACAATGAATTCTAGGCTCTGCTAACATTTGACAAGTGACATAAATGCAATAAGTAAACTACAGGAGGCCAGGAATTCCAGCGAAATCCTTCAGGCCATCATCAGGAGCACATTCACAACGCCCTTCACCATACGTTTACTAGCCTCCATTCACACATGCAGTCCCCTCAGTACTGACTACGGTAGAACTCATGAACCATTCCCAATAAAAGCATGGTGGAAAAGGCAGTAGCAGCCGTACAGGTGTTTAAGAGAACACCAAAAATCTGGAAAGAGCCAAAGGCTGAAGTTAATTGCTTTTGCTTTGTAGCTGCAATTAACACAATTTGCATCTGATTTAATACAGCAAACAGCAAATGCTAGGCTGGAAGACATGGATCATACTTGTGCTGCAACATCTTTTTTTTTTTTGTGCTATAGTTTATCCTAAAGGGAAGGGCATTACTCCAGTTTTTCAGGACTTTTAATAAGCAAATTATGTGAACCCCTAGAAGCATAACATCTGTTCTTTACAAGCCGAAAGATCCCAGAAGCGGAATGAATTTATTTCAAACAAAATAACGGTAAGAGCCCTAATCTGGTCCCGCATTTTACCTGCTTTCTGAAATTCCTATGCTATGGACTTTTAGAGAAACTTAGAAACTACGAAAGTTTCTTCCTTTTTTTTTTTTTTGCATGTAGATTTATTATAAAGAAAAACTCACATTAGATGAAACGTATTTGTATGCTTTCTAAAATTATAATTACCTAAATATCCCCCCATTTCTAAGTAAGCTGCACAGATAAAATGTATTCTTTCTCCATCAGGCACGATCGATCAATGACAGATTAAAGGCACATTCATTATCTTTTTCATCACAAACATATTCCCCTTTCCAATATCTCACCCCGATTTGTAGTGACACTCAGATCCATAAACAATTTAATAATTAGAGAAAGGAACAGAGCAGTTAAGACTGGTTTTTGCTCCAATTCTTCTCTAACAATCTCATCTGAGTTTATTAAACACCCTCCAAACCAAAGGCTTTGGAAGACACCCTTTCTTTCTTTCAACTGATGGGATAGCTCCTACTTATATTACTGACTCCGGATTTCCCCTCCCCCTTCTAACTCTGGCAGAGCAAAAGCAGGTACAATATTAGGGATGTCAGCACCTTACAAATAACAAACTCCATTTTCCATCCTAGCAATAAAGTTTTATTAAAATTGTTCATTAATGCTTCATATGTAGCAAGAATGCATAGATCCCAAAATATACATACGTCTTTTTTCTTTATAGAAATAGATCATTCTTTATAATAAAAAAAACCAGTAGGAACATCTTTAACAGATTACTCAATCCATGACTGACAGTTACATGAGGTTGCATCATGTATAGCTGGTGTTCCCAGCCATGTTTAAAAGATTGCATCATTCTGAACTCTCTTCTCTCCTTTACGTTATATATATTTGTTTAATTTAAATAACACTAAGCACTCAAACTCCCCGGCCCGACCCCCACCCCGCCAAAAAAACCCCTTTGCAAAGACAATCGTATTGGATATTAAATGGCTTCTTACGTTGAGTTTGGTATCGGCTTTTTTTTTTCTTAGAAAAAAATAATGAAGTTGAAAAACTATGGATTCCTCCATGAAGTCGCGCAGAGACCAAATAGAAACCGGCCAGAGAACTCCCCCCGCCAGCCGAAGGAGTCGTACTGCAAGAAGCTTAGGGCGGAAGGTTTCTCCCATCATCAAACAGCGCGAATTAAAGGCCAAAAATATAATTTATATATATATATATATATTTATGCAAACCTCTTCGGGACTTTCTCTTTCCATGCCCCCCTCCCACCCGTGCTAGTCCTGAAAAAAAGACGGGCAGTTGCACCCATTTAGATCCCCCCACACACATTTCACACATACACACGCGCGCGCGCACCGCTTCATTCCTTCCCGGAAGCCTCCCCCAACCCTCCGCCTGCCCAAACCACAGCGTTGCTTCCAGCGGCGTCCAGCTGTTCGGGGTCAACGGGGCAGGGAAAAGGCTAGCAGTGTCCGGAGGAGGCCAAAAGCGGCTCGGGCAGCTGTTTGAACAAGTTCCTGAGGGTGCTGAGTTCCCGGGACAGCTGCTCGACTTTCTTTTGGAGCCGCTCGTTCTCGGCCGTCAGTTCCAAGACTTTGTGCTGCGTCTCCAGGTTGCGCATCTTGGCTTTGTCGCGGCTCTTGCGCACGGCGATGTTGTTCCTCTCGCGGCGGATCTTGTACTCCTCGCTGTGCTTGTCCACGCACTTCTTGGACTTGTTCTTGCCGCCGCCGCCGTGGCCTGCCGGGTAAACGCCGCCGCCGCCACTTCCTCCTCCTCCGACCGAAGCGGATTTCGAGGAATCGGACGGGTTCGGGGTGCCGGGCGGGCTGGAAGACGAAGAGGTGGAGAGGTTCCCACTGCTCCCGCTCGGCACGGACTGGTAGCCCAAATAGGAGCGGACGGTGCTGCCGTAAGGCGAGGACATTCCCCCCAGGCCGGGCCCTGCTCCTCCTCCTCCGCCGCTGCTTTCTTCCTTGCGGGCCCCTTTGCAAGAATCCAAGTGCTCGAAGACCGGCTCCACTTTGGTCTCCACCATCTGCGGCGGGAAGCAACCCAGCAGCGGCCCTGCTTTGTGGTTCTGTCCGACGCCCGGGTGGTGGCCGTGTCTGCTCAGGCTGATGTAAGCGTAGTCGGGGTGCTTCTTCCCGCCGCCTTTATAGTCCTGCTCGGAGAAGAGATCGGAGAGGAAATCTTGGCCGCTGCTCCCGCCGCCGCTGCTACAAACCGGCTCAAAGTTGCCCCCTGCTGCCGTGGAAGGAGGCGGCGGCTGCTGTGGCGGCGGCGGCTGCTGTTGCTGCGATGCTAAAGGGTCCAGGTAAGGGCTGAAGTCGATGGCTCGCTCGTGATCCCCCACGGTGAGCTCAGTCATAGAGCGGGCCCCCGCCGCCCGGGGGTGCAGCTTGTTCAGAGCAGCCAGACAGTCCGCCTCGTAATAGAAATTAGCCACTTCCATGGATTTAAAGGCCGCGGGCTGAAGGGGGTGGCATGCCTGATCCCAGGCTACCAGGCGTTGCATGAAAGCAAGAGGAGGGGAGCGAGGGGAACCTCGGCCACCGGAGACCCCCCCTCCAATGCCTCCAGAGCGAGAGGGCGGGGACGTTGCAAGCGCCGACCGAGGAGGAGACGTCGGCAATGCCTCTTTGCCTTCCTTGCCGGCTCTTGAAACTCCCGTCCGAAATCGGGGGAGGGAGGGGCTGGAAAGCCCCCTTCTTCTTCTTTAAAAAAAATAAAATAAATTAAAAAAACCAATTTTTTAAAAAGAAAAAATCGCGAATTGTTGCTTAGACGCTGCAGCTGCCGTTGGACGCTCCTGCTGCGGCTGGTTCCTCCGGACCATTTGGCGATAGGTGTCGAGTCTTCTCCTCCTTAAAGTCTCTTGACTTGGGAAAGTTCCTTTGCGCTCAGTTATTTATAGGGGCGGAGCAGCGCAAGCCGAGAGAGAGAGAGAGAGAGGAAAGAGGGAGGAAGGAAGGGGAAAAAAAGAGGTCATTCCCCGCCTGCCTGCTGCTGCTGCTGCTGTGCGCTCCGGCGCTCGGAGAGGGCTCGTTTGCTGGCTCCAGCCTCAAAGTAAGGCGTTCGCGGAGCGTTTGTGCCTCCCGGAGCCTTGGCCATTCATAACAAGGCGACACCACGGCGCGATTTGAGGAGGAGGAGGAGGAGGAGGTGGGAGCTGGTTGGGCCGGGCTCGCCCCGAAGGGAGGGGCGTCTTTGAAGCCGGGGCAAAGTTGGGCGGGCGTGTGATCTTTCTCCTTCGCCCCAGCTGGGTTTTCCTAAACCCGAAATGGGTGATCCGGGCTCGGACGGAAGGCTCCCTTGCCTTCCAGGTTCCCAATTTTCCTTGCTCCCCCCCGCTCTCCAGTTTGGGAAGAGAAAGTTCCTTTTTCTTCTTCTTCCAAGCCAAATGAATGGGCCGATTTGCGCTCCTGTGAAGAAGACGGGCCCCCTTTTTTGCGGGCCCGGCGTCCCGAGCGCACCCAGCGGGTCTTGGATAGGATCGCCTTATTCTAAACTACCTTTACAGCCGTGGAGCGGCAGCAACCCGGCTCCGGCTCCGGTCACAAAAGTAGATCTCGTAGTCTCTCGGCGATCGTTTCTGGGCGGAGAGAAGTTTTCAAGGAGAGCGAGTGTGCCAGTCTTAAAAGAGGGTGGGACAGATACCCCACTCAAAGCAGCTGAAACCCAAGATCTGGGTTTGCGTGAGTTGGTTGTCCGTGATTAACATCGTGCATGACCTAACCCAATGTTCTTGACACCTTGAACCATAAATTATGTGGTAGAGGTTTTGCACAATATCTTAGGCAAAACATTTCGTTGGGTAGTTTTAGGATACAGGGGCGTCCTGTGAATATATGAGGAATATATTCAAACTATATATATATATAGCTTTTTGACTGACTACAGTTATGCCTCTGATAAAACAGATTTCAAAACAAACCAGCATAAGACTCTGCAGCTAGTGATGATTAGTGCAGAAACGAGGTCTGGTAAGAAATAAATTTTGTCTCAAACAGGGAGTAGCAAATGGGGAAGAGCCACTGCAAAAAAGAAAGAAGGGGGGGGGGGGATAAGGAGAGGAAGGGTTTTCTGACGCTTCAGATTAACTCTAGTTTTACACTCCAGAACCCTGAATTAACATGGTCCTCTCACCCAATCACCCGCCCTCCTGGGCACAGCATTTTGCCTTCTGCTATGGAAAAGAGACAGGCAAAGACCCCTATAGAGTTTGTTAGAATTGATCAGTGCGTCATTCCTTCAGCAACAGGCATCGCAATGGCTGGGACGTCCATTTCTTCTTAGCACCCAGAGATCAGGAGATGACACGGAGCCCTGCACCTTTTCAAAAGGAGGCTCCCCCTTTGCTGATTGCTATCTATATATTTCTGACATGGAAAGCAGGAGCACATTCAGTTCTGTTTGGAAAAAATTGCATGATAGCCCCCTTTCCAATTTAATAACAATTGTTATTAAAAAGCAGAAACTTTCATGAACTGCCCGTTCACTTCGGCAGATGCACAGCTGCTGTGCTTTGAAGTTCCCTGAAGTGTGTGCCTTTTGCTAACATTTCTTAGTTTGAAAAGAAACTTAGGTTACCCTAGACTAACACAGTTCTCCTGCTGCAGTGATTCCCTTAGGAAATCCAAAGCGCCCCACGGAGGCAAAGCAGACCTGAGAGTTTTCTCTCTTCCTCGTGAGCATCGGGGAGTGACTGGTCTTCTCTCCAAGATCACCCCCCATCCTCTTCCCCACATGTATCTTTTGCGGCTGTGAGTGTCGTCATTGGGTCTGGCGTGAAAACAGTGCGCATTAAATGGCGTCCTTGGAGTGGCCCTGACATTCCTTGGCAAGTTTGAGTTCCCATTGTCTGCTGAAGGCTCACAGCAAGCTTGGACGTCAGGAGCTTTGAGAGACTCCCTTTAGGTGAAAGATGCCCACCTTGAAAGCCAGATGCTCCCTTCACTGGGTCCCTTTATTTACCTGCAAAGAGTCAATGACTCAGTCCCAAAAGAAAGGGCAAAAACCCGAAGCCAAACGTATAATTAAAGAAAGCAGGAGTGTCTTTTGCCTTAGCAGGGACAATCCAGCACCGGGGAGCAAATGGTATTGCGTCTCGGAATAATGTGAAGCAATCCTGCGGTGAGAGAACACCAACGTTAAGCCAGAGGAACAGGTATTGCATTATGCGATTCGGCAGACAACTTTTTGTTGAAGGCCCAAACCTCAAGAGATTTTAAAAAGAGGAAGGGCTAAAGAAAAATAATGGGGTATGTAGCCATGTCTTTCCTTTTGCCCTCTTTTCAAATTGATGGTCTTGGTTGGAATATATATATATATATTTACAAAAGGAATTTAGGCTTTACTTATAGAGCATGAAATGATCTTAAATTCAGGGTTCTAGGTTAAAAACAAAATAAAAGCGTTACACATTGTATTTTTTAAAAGATGAGGAACATAGTGATCCAAATCAGGCTTATATTTTGATCATTGTAGAAATTAGTACCGTGTTTTCCTGAAAATAAGACCCTGTCTTATATTTTTTGGCCACCAAAAAAGGCACCAGGTCTTATTTTGGGGGGATATCATTCACTGACTAACCTATTAGGGGCACCCGTATATTGGGTGCATGTGTAAAAATCAAGCTAGGCCTTACTTTCAGGGGAGGTCATATTTTCAGGGAAACAGGGTACATTCTTTTAAGTTTTTAATCTTACTGTGCAGACCAAAGACAGAATTTCTGTGTATCAAGGAGTGAGAAAAGTTTTTGATCCTGATATTGCTTCCAATTACTCAGAAACACAGTTTGGAACTCAAGCTGATGTTGAAATATAAAAGCAGTTCTCACGGTAATCAATAAATCACAAAAAGTTAGATGTGGATAATACTTTTATAAAGCTCTTTAAATTTCTGGATGCACAACACACCAGACAAAGTTAATAGTTCATCAAGTTGCTATGGAGAAAATTGTAAGAAAAAGTGGACTTTTTGTGTTGACTGTTAAATATTTTGAAATAATTCCTAGGAAAATATATTTCTGGGTAGACTTGAATATTTTAAATTGCATAATGCACAAGATTTCTTAAACTATCTATGTGTGCTATCCCTAAGTAAGAGAGATTTATGCAAGTTGAAAGTTTCTGCTCATTCACTAAATCAGTCTTATTACTGAAATGAGTGTCTTATTACTAGCAGTATTACACTGGACGAATCAAATGTAACTGAATTATGGTGTCAATGGTTTGGAAAATTTGGCCATAATTTTACATTCCCTGACGCTGTCAAGTCCAATTAAAAAAAAAAAAGGACCATCACTTCTATTTAGCAAAAGAAATACATGGGATCAAAAATTCTGGGAAAACACAGAAAATACTAAATGAGCATAAGTCAATTTTGAAAAAAAAAAGTCTCAAATATTTTGTATTCAGCTACATTAATATATTCACTTTCAATGGATATGTTATACTTAACAAAAAAGTGTATGCTCACCTTATTCTGCTTGTAATTATATGTTCTGCTAGTAATTTTGCCCACCTGCTGGAAGTGTTGTTAGCATAACCATATCTAATGTACCTAACATAATGATATTATCCATCGTGACAGTATGTGTGCAATGGTTTACATAAGTAGAATCATAATCTTAAAACTCATCCATGTACAAAATGGCATGTCTGGGTACAAATCATTGCTTCTTATAAAACCATCTGAGAGAGATGCATTAAAAATGATAGCGCTACCTTTTTAATCATTCCCCAGACCAGCCTCTTATTTTCATATTAACTAAGATTTTATTTATTTATTTATTTTATTAGATTTATACCCCGCCTCATTTCCTCGGTTAGGGGAACTCGAGGTGGCTAACAACAGTTAAAAATACAATATAATACAATGT
>JANHGC010003073.1:230868-243606 GCA_027560395.1 Boaedon fuliginosus | reverse complement strand
AGAAATGAATTGTATGAACCCTACTGTGAGGTCTAATGAGTAAGAATAAATAGCTTCAAATCACATTATATAAATCACATTAAATATATACTATATTTACCACTTAGTATGAATCCTGGGTTTATCTGACACTATAGTCCTCTCTTTTAATGGGTCATTACACTTCTCAAGCCCAAACATTTCTGGCAACCTACCATATCCAGGGACTGGGAAGCCTGCATTGGATGTACCCAGCAGTGGGAGGCTTCTAAAAGAGAGCCTGTTACATAAGGCCAGTGTTTCTCAACTTCGCCAACTTTAAGAAGTGTGGACATGCTGGCTGGGGAATTCTGGGAATTGAAGTCCATACATCTTAAAAGTCACTGAGATTGAGAAACACTGCAGCAGCCACTTCTTATTGCACTTAGATGCTTAGGGAAGGCCATATTGTTCAGCAAAGCTTTTAACACTTAGGGCTCTGAGGTCCATGCAACCAGCTAGATTCAGTTGAACTTTATTTATTTATTTTTATTCGATTTATACCCCACCTCATTTCCCCGGTCAAGGGGAACTCAAGGCAGCTAAACCTGGCTGTCATATTCATACAAATGCTGAATGCAAACCAACCATTTTATGGCTCAGAGGAGGGGCACAGAATTTGCCTTGGCTGAAGAGATATTCTCCAAAAATGGAACAAGCAGGGAGAAAAAAGTAAAATGGGTATCTTAAGCATGGGTATCTTAAAAGATACCCAGTTTATCCTTAAGCTTCTCCAATGCAAAAAAAAAATAATGAAATTATTGGCCTTTCGATAATGGCTCCCAGCTATACTTTCGTAACCTGGATGAAGGCAGTTTAGCACCTGTATCCTTGGGAGAGGCCAAAAAAAAGGATGGCAGGTGAATGGGCAGATGACCAGGTGCACATGGCAACCCCATCAGACCAGTGTTGTGACTTGCGTTCATCTGTGTCAGATGTTGGAACAAAAATCCACAATAGCATTTGAATGATAATATCACGGTGTGCATTATCATTGTGGCATCATTGTGGTTTGTGGCAGACACCATTGGGGCCTAGTTCAACAGTGCACTATGAGAATAGCTTAAGTCCCCAAAATTCATAGCACCACAACCTAGTTAACCTTCTTTTAGCCTAGTTTGGCTTGCTATGAAAACTAAATTTAGTCTTTTGGGGTCAACAGAAGTTTGTTTGCTACAGATAGTCCTAGACCAGGGGTCTCAAACTCAAGGCCCGGGGGGCATATCTGCCCCGAGGGGGTACTTAGATCTGGCCCACAGGGCTGCCTTTGAAACAGCAAAGGACCACCCCTCGATGCTTCTGCCAGTGAAAATGGAGCTTGGGAGGGCTGTGTGCGGCAGGAGGCCATGGCAGCTGAAAACAGGAGGCCATGGCAGCTGAGTGTTGCAGGAGGCCATGGCAGCTGAAAACAGAGCTCAGGGACCGTTTTCACTGGCAGAGCGCTTGGGCCACCACACCCGCAACACGAGTGACATTGATCTGGCCACACCCATCCAGCCCCCTGAGGACAAACACAACCCTGATGCGGCCCTCAATGAAATCGAGTTTGGCACACCTGTCCTAGACTATTAGTTTAGTAACTGGCTGAAGTTACAATGGCACTGAAAAAAATTGATTTATGACTGGCCTTCACACTTAGACCATCATAGCATCCCCCTGATCACGTGATTGAAATGTCACTTTATTTCAGATGGTTCCAGAGTCCCGGGATCATACGATCCCTGTTTGCAATCTTCCCAGCCAGCTTCCAACAAGCAAATGCAATGGGGAACGTGGGATTCACTTAACAATGTGATTCATTTAATGACTGCCGTGGTTCAGTTAGCCTCCGTGGCAAAAAGAGTTGTAAAATTGGGTGCCACTGACTTAACATCTGTCTTGCTTAGCGACAGAAATTCTGGATGCAATGGTGGTCATACGTTGAGGACTACCTGTACCTCTGTTTGAGCTAGCTCCACAATTCTGCAGTCTTCCAAGCAGCTTCAGAATTCCCAGGATCTAAAGGCAAGATCTCTTCCACATAAAAAGGTTTAACCTTTGAAGGTCCTTCCATTGTCCTACAGTATCAGCATTCTCCATGCTCTCTTGCTGGTATCTTCATTGGGTAGCTAAGGCAATGTTTCATCCCTTTCTACTCCAAATTAACAGAATAACAGAGTTGGAAGGGACCTTTTAATCCAGCTCCTTGCTCAGGAAGGAAACCTGACACCATTCCAGACAGGTGGCTGTTCAGTCCCTTCTTAAAAACCTCCGGTGTTGGAGCATCCACAACTTCTGGAGGCCAGTCGTTCCACTGATGAATTGTTCTAACTGTTCAGGAAATTCCTCCTTAGTTCAAGGTTGGTTCCCTCCTTGATTGCAGAGTTGCAGAATATCTGCTTTAGAATTTGAATGTGTCACCTTGATGGTGCTCAGTGGAGGACAACTGTCTGCCTGCAAACAAGTCCCTTGAAGGCCACACTCTAGTTGTTTGGTTTGCCCCCTTCCCTCCGGCATATAAGCAGCCAAAGGGCCATGGGGCTAGCAGTGGGATTCAACTGGTGTAACCACCGGTTTGGTGAGTGCGCACATGCGCAGCATTTGAAAAACAGCCGTTATCAGCTCTAATACTTACCTTCTACTCCAGCCCTGGTGAGTAAAACAGCTGAGGCGCGGCAATCTGCTGTGCCGCGTGAATCAGCTGAGCTTCAAAACACAGAAATAAAGGGCAGACTAGGGCAGGGGCGGGTGGGCAGGCCCAAATGATCACCGGAACTACCGGTTCTGTTGAACCGGTCCAAACCGGTTGGATCCCACCCCTGTTCGGGGGCCTCCCCCTCAGCTTCAGGGAGGATATTTCAGCAAATGGTGGCTGTTCCTCATTTCCACCTTCCCAAACAACGATGGGGTGAGGGGAACTTGGTGCTGCAGGCAGCCTTTATTTGCACAATTGCATTGCTCCGTGGAGACAACATCCTGCAGTTCGGTTAGAGAGTGTCAGGAGGATAATTGCAGGCCCTTCAAGGCTGCTTCCAAGGAAAACGGAAGAATTCGGTGGTGGAGCAGTTAGCTGTGAAGAAACGGCCAAAACTGCAGCCCCGTGTGATCCTTATTCCTGAGAATTGCAGAAATACCAGGCCTTCCACTGGTCGGGTGGGGGAAGGCCTTTCAAAGATGTTTGACCCTCACTGGAGGGATTAAAAAAAAAATAGTCCTACAAAATTCATCAGCAGGCCGAATTTAATATAGCGGCCCAAATCTAGAAATGCAATATCTATTTAGTGTTCCTGATTTATTGTGCTTGGGTTAAATTATTATTTCAACAATGTGGCAATAAATAAGCAAGCAATGTACCAATGCAGTGGACGCCTGTGACAAACGTCCACTCATCGCAAATTCATGGAATGTTTGCTTTGCTCCCTCATGTTGTGCAACATCCCTTCTTTTTTTTTCTTCTTTAAATCAATAACAACAAGATCAGCATTAGGCCCAGGTGAGTCATCATGAGTCTTTCTGATTCCCTGGTTTGCAAAAGATGGCCCTTCTATAAAATGCAGGTACGTCTGCTCATAAATTTGATTCACAAATAACCCGTCAGGAATGAAAAAGAAGGAAGAACCCACAGTTTATGGGAGAGACAGCCCATAATAACTGGAGAGCACCAAGTTGGGCAAATCAGATGTGACAGGACCATTAAAAAAAAAAAAACACCGCCAGTCAATTTGTTGCTCTCTGTCCAGAATTTACTTCAGGAGATCATTTGAAGCAGGTTCTAATTGAGGAAAGTTTAGATCACAATTGATCTGTTAATCCTTAAAGAACCGGGAGATTCAGCGCATGCATTTTTCAATTTCACATGAAGAAAAGGGGGCTTAAAACCTTGAACCACGGGTGAAAGTTCCAGGGGAAAAAGCATTGCTTTGTTTGGGATGCCTTGCTAAACCTGACCCCTCTCCCTTCTGCAAATCGCTTCCAAACTATTTACGCGAGATGGAGCCCCTGTGAACCAAGAGATCTGTATTCAAATTGTTTGCTGTGGTTTGGAAGGGTGGGAGATGGTTGCGCCTCCCTGACATGGTGGAAATCCAGCCCAGGGAATTCACAGGGTCACATCTGGCACATCTGAAGACTACCAGATTGGGGGGGTCTGTTCTATGGAGGAGGGCTTCGTGCTGAACTCTGAAAAGGAATGTCCTAGGATAGGTATGGCTTGTAAAAGTAGACGGACATAGGTTTTTGAAGAGGGGGCCTAGTCCTCACTTAGGGGATGACTTGGGTGATGCGTTGCTGTCCTTTAAACTTACCCTCTTCAATGTTCACCTCTGACCAGGCACTCCCCACACACACACACACACACATGGGATTGCACAATGTCAACCTTATCTGTCCAACGATGCTCTTTGCCCCGCAGGGCTCACCAGAGACGTCACCTGGCGGGTGATAGGCTGCTCCTGTCTGTTGCCTCTGGGACAGAATGACCAGAATGCCTTCCTCAACTTGTTAAAAAAATTTTCCAGGGCTGCAGGAAGGGTCAAAGGAGCAGCTGAATGCAGAACTTTGGGGAGGAAACGGTAGGAAGAACCAGCCTGTCCCACCAGCCTTTTTCTGCGTAAGCAGGATGGAATTTTCAGCAGTTCTGGGACATGTTGCTTCGCTTTTGAGCATTGAATTCATGGTATGCGTATTGATAAAAATAAAATAAACATGCGTTGTCTGTGTTACACATCTATGACTTGGTGTGATCTGTTGCATGCACATGCACTCCCTAGGACTTATTCCCCGAATAACTTGAGTACTGTGGCCTTATTTTATCACTACAGGTAGTCCTCAACTTATGGCCATTTGCTTAATGACTGTTCAAAGTTATAGTGCTGCTGAAAAAGTGACTTACGACCGGTCATCACACTTGCGATCCTTGCAGCATCCATGTGGTCCCGTAAGTTTGGGCACTTGGTAACTGGCATGTATTTAGAATAGAATAGAATAGAATAGAATAGAATAAGAGAGTTGGAAGGAACCTCGGAGGTCTTCTAGTCCAACCCCCTGCTTAGGCAAGAAACCCTACACCACTTCAGACAAATGGTTACCCAATCTCTTCTTTAAAACTTCCACCATTTGATGCATTCACAACGCCTGGAGGCAAGTTGTTCTATCTGTCAGGAAATTTTTCCTTAATTCTAGGTTGCTTCTCTCCTTTATTCGTTTTAATTTATGAGGGTTGCAGTGTCCTGCGATCATGTGATCACGTGATCATGTGATCACTAGTTCCAAATGCGATCATGTGATCACTAGTTCCAAATGTCCCAGGGACTTCCGGCAAGCAGATTCAAGGAGGAAAGCCAGATTTGCCTCATGGCCAAATGATTTGCTTAATGTCCATATGGCTGCTCAACAACCACGATAGAAAGTTCCTATTCCCAATTGTGATGGTATGTTAAGGACTACCTGCAATTAAAGCTAGATCGTGAATTCATAGTTTTTGGAGCCCTCTGGGTGATCTGCTAAGGGTTTGATCCCAAAAGTGGTCAGGACCAGGGCAAAAATGAAACGTGAGTAGGTTTACTGTTTAAAAATCACATTAAAAATCATCAACTGATATCTATCCCAAAGGTGCTTTTTTTCAAGAGGCAACTGGACTTCCTTGTTTTTCTTTGAGGACGTTTCGCTTCTCATCCAAGAAGCTTCTTGAATGAGAAATGAAACGTCCTCACAGAAAAACAAGAAAGTCCAGTTGCTTCTTGAAAAAAGCAGCTTTGGGACAACCGTGACCTGGATGACTGAGAATCTCCATAGACAACTGACCTCTACTTTAGAGCACCTCTAAAGGTCTTCTGGGAGTGGTCAGGTTGAGTTTCCCATTGCATTCTGAGTTGGATTCACACATGCTCTGTAGCCATATGACATGTTTAACCAAGCTAGTGAAGTATTAGGGGTTGCACATGCATAACATGTTTTAGCTTTGGATTTGCTTGCCAGGGGAGTGGGTTACATCTTAGCTATATCTTATTGTATCTTATTGTGTTTTTATTGTTGTAAGCCGCCTCGAGTTCCCCTTGACCGGGGAAATGGGGCAGGGTATAAATCTAAATAAATAAATAAATAAAATATCTGTGAATCTAAGCCATCCGGAGGTTTATGGTTCAATGTATTTTGCCACCCCAGCAAATGGATTAGATTGGGAATCAAGCTTAGCATGTTATGTGAGGACATTTATTGAAATCATAGAGATGCGTTGATGACTAATTAAACTGCCACTGATTTCAGTCACTGTTCGTTAAAACCTAGACCCCACCCAAATAACTGGCTGGCCTGACAGATTAATCCTGAACCCAGATTAATTAAACATTACTGGCAAGTGCACAAACAGCTGATCTCCAAACAAACCACATTATGGCCTAATGCGATGGCCTGGTTCACATGAAATGCAGCCAGAATCTCTCCTTCTGTGAACCACACACGATCTAACTCCATTTCAGCCTTAGCATGGCATAATGTGCAAACTCTGCCATTGTGTTATTGATGTTTACCCACATTGGGTGCATTCTCGTTTAGTCTTTGGTGAATTGATTGGTTACACAAACGTGAGCCCCGTTAGAATTAATTTCTGTCACTCACAGAAAATAAGAAAGCAAATTGGAAGTGTACCCATCTAAGGAGAACATTCAGAGAACATCCATCTCTGGAGGATTGTCTTTATGGGCTATTATTGTGACTCTATAGTCGGCACTTCAGTGGTTGGGAATTCTTGGAGCTGTAGTCCCAAGGTCTCCCAAAAGTGCTAGCAAAAAGACTACAACACCCAACAGAGATTTATTTGGACCAACTACGCACAATTTCACCGTTGTTGACAATGTAGAATATTGCACGGGACCCTTAGTAATCAGTCCATGTCCAAAAGCAACATTTCCCATCCACCCACCCCCACCCCCATTTCATTTTAATCCTCCCCCATTTAACAACTGTAGTGCTGGTAGAGCAATTTCAGAACCTGAGGTGGTGGGTTGTTGTTGTTGGTTTTTTTTTTGCATTTTATAGTTTTACAGTATTGGTACACAAAGGCTGTCTTGATTTGAGTTGAGGTTCAGTTCTTTGGGAAAAGTCCAATTCACTCTCAGTGAGTCAGAATCTAATCTAGCCCAACACATTGCCCAGATGTGAAGAGAGATTCAGGGAATAAACGAAACAAAAACTTAACTCTGTTGAGTCCAGTTTGAGAAAAGGAATGACCTGTATGGAACATCCTCCCGCCGAGTATAAGATTTCAGTAAGGAAGCTGTGGAAATCACAGAATAACAGAGTTGAAAGGCCTCGGAGACCTTCTTGTCTAGCCCGTTGCTCAAGCAGGAGACCCTACGCCACGTTTTAAATATTTAAAGATGAAGTTAACATATTCCAGACAAAAACAAAATAACACTTACTAATTAACCATGCCCCTACCAACAAGTGCTTCGTTTTAATTTTAGCTTTTTGTTTATTTTGCACACAGAAATACACGTCCTTCTATATTTTGTATATCAACAGCAAATGAAAATGAAAATATTTCAGTATCTACTTAGGGAATACTTTCTATTTAATTCAGGAACACTTAGTCCAGCAAATTGCATTGCAATCAAAGATTTTACAATACCTCCATTAAGTCTTAATTGGTTGTTCTTTGAAAGTAAAGTAGCCCAGGTTGGGAACAAATCAGAGACTATTTCTTATTAAGATTTCCCAATTTACCGAAGCTATTAAAACTCTTCAATTTTTTCTACTTATTAAATATAAGAATTGGATTTCAGAGCGCAACCCTGTATATCATAACAGAGACTGAAAATAATTTAAAATTCAGTTTAACTAAAAATAATATCGTAAAAACCAGTGATTTTTTTCTAACACTGAAATCTGTTTATGACTATTTAAAAATAAATATCATTGATGGGGTTTGGGTAATGCACTAAACCACAGTTTTTTATAAATAGTTTCTGAAAGAAACTAGAATTATCTGGGTTTTACAGCATTCACACACCATTCTATCAAACCTTCTGTCTCTGCATGTTGTGTAAAGTTCCCATTGAGTTCAGTGTAAGGGCTGGTTTTTTTTTCATACCAACCAAGAATTAATTGATTCCATCAAGAATTGACTGACCGGCTTGTTTCCCAAATCTGATATCATGGGCTGAGAGAAAGCAACTAGCCCAAAGCCACCCAGCTGGTTTTCATGCCTAAAGCAGAATTAGAATTCACAATCTCCTGGTTTCTAGCCTGGGGCCTTAAATGCTAGACCAAACTGGCTCTCATATCAGCAAAGTGGGTGATATGTGTGAACATGATTTCAGCTGGGGTCTTTAAGTAGGTTTTTACAACGAATGGCTCCTTTCATCTAAAAAGAACTGCTTTGGAGACGCTAGTGAAAAAAGGGGCATAAATTTGAATTCATTCCATTAAAAGTGCACCCCAAGAAAGAGATGGGTTAAACAGAATCAGATACACATTTTGATGTCTTCTAGAACCTATGGATTATAGCTCCTACAATGAATTGCTCGTCAGAGGCTATGGGGTTTGAAGTCCAAAATGTTTGGCAGATACCAATTTGCTTATAAAGTCGCAACTTGATACCACTGATGTCTTCATGCTGGGATTTGCATGTTGGCTACAGACACATTTATTTTAACAATATGCCCTGTGTACAAAGCCCTTATTCTTATATAGTAAAAACTGCACATTCCAAATATACATGCGTAAGAGAACACTGTATTATTTCGTTCCCTTGTTTTAATTGGGATGTAGCTCTGACTGCTTTTGTGGGCTTATCCCCTTAGTATAAATCAGCCTTTTATATTCTGGTACATTCCAGTGGTTTGAACTTCAACTGCCATGGTCCCTAGCCAGCAGAGCTAGAGGACATCAAGAGAGGGGAAAGCTAAGTAAATATTTACTGGAATATCAACATATGACCACAGAATAGTTGACATAAACTAACACCAAGTGGAAAGCAAGTCAGGATCCAGGCAGGGTGAATGGATGGCCACTAGAATAGTTGTAGGACAGAAATGTCAGGAAGTCAGAGTTATCTTTAGCCGTTTTCTCAGTTCTCTGAGTAGTTTCAGCCAATCGTTACTGCACAATGGAACGGAAGGGGGGGGATCTGTCTCCATCCTGCATCGGAAGACTTAATACTATTTAGGTGGTGGGTCAGCAGTGACTTTTCAATAAATTCCCCAAATGATTGCCTGTCAAGAGTTATTTTGCCTTCTCCACATTGTAGCTAGGAGATTAAGAACTCGATGTATCCTGGGAGAGGATTGTGGGCATTTGCTGCCCTCTGGTGGAAAATTAAAGAATATAAAATCTATAGTTGAGCATTATTTTTATTTATGGCTCTTCTTAAATGGCAGCACTAAAATGCCGTTATCTAGTAAGGAGCGGGCTTAAAATATGCCAGCAATAAAAAATATTTACTGCATTTCCAACCCTGGCAACAAAGCAGAAGAAGAGGAAGGCAGCGGGGGAAAGCCACATTTGGTGTCAGTTCTTCACGTAATAATTATTCTGGGGATCAAAGGACTGGCACTGGAGGAGTCATTCTCCTCCTTCCAATGGTCAGTATTTCAATTTAATTAATTTAATTAATTTAATTCATACCCCGCCTCACTTCCCCCAACAAAGGGAACAAGATGCATGCTGGGTTCAAGATTCAAGATGCACGCTGGGTGCCCAGATTGCAATCATGTGACCAGGAAGTTGGAGCGACTGTGATGACCAGAATATCAAGGCTCTGAGTATCACTCATTCGGCCCTGTTGTAAATTTCGATGATCGCTGAACAATTGGTCGTTAATTGAGGACTAGCTGTAGTATTGGACTGCCTCCTTGTGGTCAGTAGGTTCTCAGTTGCTGCTGCAGAGTCAGTGCCATTAAAATTGGACCTCCAAAGAGCAACATCTAGCTTGTAGCTAAGGAAATATAAAGGGTTTCCATGGTGGCCTGCGCCCAAGTTGTATTAATAGTTTTGGTCAAATTCTCACATGTTCAAATGTTTGACAGGGTTCCGAGAACACAGGTTAAGCCAGCATCACCCAACTAAGACTTCTATCAGATGCGAGCTACAATTTAGAACAGATTTCTCCAGAACTTCCATTGCATTGGATTTTCTTGTGGTCGCAAGCCTCTTCCTAGGTGCTGGCACTAGTAGGATGGTTCCATCACTATCGTGCTCCCCATAGTGTACTAAACTATAAGGGGAACTATAAGGAGGGGACAATAGTTCTGTTTGGCTTAGACTATCTCATCTCCATGTGTTCCCACCATTATCTATTGTCACAGTCAAGCTTTGAAGGTCAAAAACGTCACCCAAGTTAGACAGGTCAGCATTGCAGTAGTGTGCCTCAACTCTTGTTGAAAAAAAAAAAATCAAATATATTGCCAGTAAGCTCTGGAAAATGCAGAGCATTGGCAATAACCCTGTCTACATTCACTGTAGAAAAGGCTGTGTTTACACAACATACGGACGCAGCTACGTAACTGGAATCTGCATCTACCTAACTTGAAATCTTAATTAGAGCATGATCTAGCCCATTGGATTACCTATGGTTCAGTATATCTTGCAAGACAAGAAAATGGTTTAATTCAATAGCCAGATGATACACATTGCATGAATATGACCTGAGTGAAGACAGGATAATTATTCTGAAGAAACTAAGGGAAACTAATTTTGATAGGTAGGTAGGTACGGTAGGTAGGTAGGTAGGTAGGTAGATACGTAAGTGTATGGATGGATGGATGGACGGAAGAATGGAGGCATGAGTGGGTGGGTGGGTGAGCTGACAGACTGACAGACATTTGGCCCAAAACAAGCATATTTTGCGGAACTTTTATGGTCCCTTGCAATAACAAAATGTACAAAACTGAGGATCTTGTTAGCAAATTCAAATAAAAATGAAATCCTATCTCACAACAGCTCCGTCATGACGAAATATTCTCCTGTATGATTCCACCCAAGATGAGGAATTCCATTTTATCAATTAGTTGGCTTTTATCAGGTAATAATGACAGGACAGGCCCTTCCGTGGATGTCCCCTTGTTCTGGAGGAGAGCTTTGTGATGTTCTAATGAGGTTGAGAGCTAAAGCTGGCAGTAGTATATTCTACCAGAAGGGTGACTCATGCCACACAAATCTTAACAAAAGAGCTGAGTTAAGTGTATCAATCAACCCATTTAGCATAGTGAGAAAACAAATATACTGGATCAGTCATCTCCCGGGTCAACAGGGACTGTGTCAGATATTAAGAGTTCCTGGACATCTATTGACAATGGATTCAGAGCTATGGTTGGGCAACCAGGGCTAGCCCTGTAGGCTTACTGGAAGGACAATGAGTACAGGAAAGATAAAAGTATATACTGTGTTTGAATATTCTGTCATTACGGACTCCTATTGTAAATAAAAAAACCCACACTATGGCGATACTGAATGCTTGAACTGTGGAAAATAATTTATCCAGATTCAAATCTCAATCAACAACAATTAGCTTAAAGTCCCAAAGGTGCTTTTTCAAAAGGCAACAGGACTTTCTGTGTTTTCTTTGAAGACATTTTGCTTTTCATCCAAGAAGCTTCTTCAGCTCTTGAATGAGAAGCGAAATGTCTTCAAGGAAAAAACCAGAAAGTCCAGTTGCCTTTTGAAAAAGCACCTTTGGGACAACCAGGACCAGAAAGACTGAGAATCTCCATAGACATTTAGCAGATCAAAGGAAATTCATTATCAGAAGTAAAATATTCAGGGATGAAGAGACTCAGAAGAACTGTGAAAATGGAAAACCCCAAATGGCGTTGGAGGTTCCAGAGATTATTTGCACACTGAGTGCCATAGCAAAAAATCTTGGTTGCTATTTACAAAATATGCAAATTCACAATTTTTTTTTATTTTTTACAGAAATTGGAGACCTCTTGAGTTCACCAGACGCTGTTCCTAGAAGGAGATGGAGAGAAAATTATACTCATCAATCTCTGGTTCTATTTCCCATGCTGTTTTTTTTAAAAAAGAAACATCTCATATTACATATCCGTAACAAAGAGCAGAGAGATGAGAAACAGCCTGAATTTGCCTTTTCTAACCCCAGCTAACTCACCCACCCATCCTCCCTGCCTGGAGCTTTCCACTGAGGGAATGATGGGCCTTCCCCAACCTGGTGCTCTCCAAGTGAATTGGGAGTACAGTACACATTGGCCAGAATTTTAGGAGTTAATCCCAACATGTCTACTAGGACATAGCTGCCATACTTCACTCCCTGCTATGATGTAGCTTAGTCACTAGATGGCAACCAGCTGTTACACTGAGACTGAAATCTGCTGCTTTTGTTGGTTAGAAAATGCAATGACAGAGAGGACACAGGCTATGTTGCTTTTTTTGAGCTCCTCCGCACCCCTTTCCAATCAATTCATTTCCCTTTTAGTCCTCACTTCCTGATATGCTTATTTATTTATTTATTTTGAATGCATTAGATTTAAAGTCCGGCTTCTTTTTAACACTGTGGGATTTTGCTCTGAGCAATGAAGTTGCTTGGTTTATGCAATGAAATAACGCTTGGTCCAGTTGCCACGATTCAGCCTTTAGACACCCTGGAAGGGCAAGGGAGCAAAAAAATCTTTGTTTTTCTTTCAGCTCAAAAGGGAAGACCATCCTCACTTCATGGTCATGGATTGCAACTTGGGACAGATAACAGCACCATGTACGGTCAGCAGACGTGGTTTGCTCGCTGTGGGT
>JANHGC010003073.1:220006-230768 GCA_027560395.1 Boaedon fuliginosus | reverse complement strand
TCTATCTATCTATCTATCTATCTATCTATCTATCTATCTATCTATCTATCTATCTATCTATCTATCTATCTAATTTATTTCATTAAATGTATATGTTGCCCATCTCACTAACAAGCAACTCTGAGCAGTTTACAGCATAACTTCTTTCTAATGTTATTCCTACACTATAGCATTATTATGGTTTACAGCATATTAAAAATAACAAAATAAAGCATTAAAATATTAAAATGACAAATATTAATATTAAAATTATGTATGCATTGATCTACCTTATGTATGTATATATGTATATATAGATGGATGGAAGGATGGATGTAAATATGTAAAGATTTCCCTGTCTGGTCATGTGTGAATCTAGGGGGTAGTGCTCATTTCCATTTCCTAACTGGGAGTCCAACATTGTCTGACTCTGCTTCTGTGGTCATGTGGCTGGCATGATTATATACTGAGGTGCACAGAATGCTGTTACCTTCCCATTGAATGGGTACCTATTTATCTACTTGTATTTGTGTGCTTTCAAATTGCTAGGTTGGCAGGAACTGGGGTAGAACAAAAGCTTACCCTGTCATGTGGTACGTGAATCTTGAAGTGCCAACTTTCCAGTCAACAAGCCTAGCATCTTAACTGCTAGACCACTGTTCCTCCTGTATATATGTATGTATGAGTGTATGCATGTATGCATGTATGTATGAATCACAAGTTGGAATTAAGATTGTAAGAAGAAATATCAACAACCTCAGATATGCAAATGATACCACTCTAATGGCAGAAAATGAAGAGGAACTAATAAAGAGTCTCTTGATGCAGGTGAAGGAGGAGAGTTAACTCATCATTAAGAAAACTAAGATCGTGGCATCCGGCCCTCTCAATTCCTGGCAAATAGATGGGGAAGAAATGGGAGTAGTGACAGATTTTAGTTTCCTGGGCTCAAGATCACTGCAGGTGGGGACTGCACACAAAAATAAAGGATGCTTGGTCCTGGGGAGGAAAGCTATGGCAAATCTAGACAGCATACTAAAAAGCAGAGACATCACCCTACCAACAAAAGGGCGTATAGTCAAGGCTATGGTTTTCCTAGTTGCAATGTATGGCTTTGAAAGTTGGACCATAAGGAAGGCTGAATGTCAAAGAATTGAGGCTTTTGAACTATGGTGCTGGAGAAGATTCTTGTGAGTCCCTTGGACTGCAAGGCAACCAAACTGGTCAGTCCTAGAGGAGATCAACCCTGACTGCTCCTTAGAAGGCCAGATCCTGAAGATGAAACTCAAATACTTTGGCCACCTAATGAGAAAGAAGGACTCATTGGAGAAGAGCCTAATGCTGGGAGTGATTGAGGGCAAAAGAAGAACGGGACAACAGAGAATGAGGTGGCTGGTTGGAGTCACTGAAGTAGTCAGTGCGAGTTTAAATGGACTCCGGGGTATGGTAGAGGACAGGAAGGCCTGGAGGAACGTTGTCCATGGGGTCACGATGGGTCGGACACGGCTTCGCAACTAACAACAATCTTTCTTACTCACTGATGGAAATTATAGTAGATAGCAGGTAGATAGCAGCAAAAGTCCATATTTTGTCAGTCAAATAACATCTTTCCAGGCTAGATTTTTGCCCCTGCATACCTTTAGTTCTTGGCATTTAGAGGTAAGATTTTTGATAATAAAGAAGAAACAAACATTCCAAATTGGCCAATGTGCAGGCAATTTGGTACTGTCCATATATTTGGAATAAATCCATGCACATTCCTTATGCTTATTTTTGAAAATATCTAGATAGTTGTAAATTACCTATTCAATGTAAAAAAACTTACTAAAGTCTAAATATATGAGATTTCATTATCAATACAATTTTTTATTTTATCCTAAATGCCCTAATAACCAAAAACAATCCCAACCTAGAAATTATTTTCTGCAAATGTGTCTTTCCTTTGTTTCTTTAAAGCAAGAACATAAACACTGAACATTATTAAGAATTTTTCTAGGTGTCATTTCACTGGTCTAAGTCTTGTAACTAGAGGTGACAGGAATTCAAATCCAAAAATATGACTTTATGATTTTTAAAATATTATGACTAATTCGAATTATTATAAATGAATATTATACAATTACTGCTGTCAAATTCCTGAACATTTGTGATAAAAAATACCATGTTTCAATACTGTGAAAAGTAAAAAGCAAACTACTGGTATAATAATTGCATCCGAAGTTTTCAATTATGTGGATGGAAAAATTCTATATGTATTTAATTTCATTAAAATGATTAGGACATAGACGTTTGGCTCAGAACAAAAATGCAATATCTGTCTTCTACTGTACATTTCTCAGAGGAAATAACTGAGAATCAATGTCATATATGGTATAATGACATTGTGACCAAGGGTGCTGATGCGCAGGTTCACCTGCTGCACCAGCTGCGCGCCTTCCTGGACCGGGAGGCTCTTCTCACGGTTACTCATGCCCTTGTCACCTCACGATTGGACTATTGTAACACGCTCTACATGGGGCTGCCCTTGAAGAGCATTCGGAGACTTCAACTGGTACAAAATGCGGCCGCGCGAGTGATTAATGAGATGCCTCGGTATACCCATGTAACACCTATCCTCCACAAGCTGCATTGGTTGCCAGTAGTCTTCTGGGTGCAATTCAAGATGCTAGTAACAACTTTTAAAGCCCTACATGGCTTAGGGTCGGGGTACCTTCGAGACTGCCTACTCCCGCCTTGTACCTCCCAGCACCCAGTTAGATCCCACAGAGTTGGCATGCTATGAGTCCCATCAGCCAAGCAATGCCGGCTGGCGGGCCCCCGCGACAAAGCCTTCTCTGTGGCAGCGCCGGCCCTTTGGAATCAACTTCCTCCAGAGATTAGGACCATTCCCACTTTGCCGGCCTTCCGGAAAGCCACAAAGACCTGGCTTTTTTTGGCGGGCCTGGAATTGACCATCCTTCCCTTGAAATGTTTGGAGATGCCGATTGATTGTAGACTGTGTGCTGTTTAGGATTTTATACTGTATTATTGTTTTATATTGCTGTTAGCCGCCTCGAGTTCCCGACCCGGGAAATGAGGCAGGGTATAAATCTAAATCTAAATAAATAAATAAATAAATAAATAAATAAATAAATGTTAAAAATGGTCATGTCACCTTTTCAGCGTTGTTGTAACTTCAAACAGTCAGTTAAAAAATTGTGTTGAGGACTACCTATATTAGCTTGGTTTGCCACTTGGTTGGGTAGCTATAAAAATTGAATAAATAAATATATCCAGAAATAATTACTGTTACTTGTTTCCCAGTTTAATCTCAAAAGCACCGGGTTGATCTTGGCGGATTTCAGTAAGATTAGAACTGGATTGGGGGCCACCAGGAAATCCCAAGGCTGAAGAATTGAAAACACCAGCACTTCCTTACCACTGTCAAAAAAACTGCCTGGTGTATCCCGAGATCATCAGGTGCTGAACTCAGTTCAATCCAGTCTATTTTTAGGCATCTTCTCTCAATGTCAAATGTGCCCCTAATCCTCACAATGCCTTTGCAGTAGCTGTTTAACCTTTTGTGTTCTGAGTTCAAATGCCACCTAAATTGTCAACTGGAGACACATTGCCCCCTTAGGGTTGTCAAGGATGGATTTGGGGCAAATTACTGGAACCACCTTGAGCTCAAAAAGGGAAAGGAGTAAAGTTCAAATAGGGCTTCCTTTTTTTTTTAAAGAAACCCACCGATGCATAATTATTATCGTATTTTACAAAACGCATTCGCATCCTTTTTAAAAACTATTATTATTATTTTACAGTTACCGTGCTGGATTTTACTGTCGTCGCGAGCCGCCCAGGGTTTGCGTTTAAGATCGGCGGCCACAAATATCTACTGAATAAAGAAGTAAAAAATAAATAAACTTCATTTATCCCCAGGGAAGGCACACACCCCACAAGTAACGCTTGCGGTTTCTTTTTTTTTCCCCCTTACACCTCCCTGCAAAATGAAACGGAAAGCACGGCTACCCGGGCAACGCCTTCAGAAGACATTTCCATCCCGGCTTCGCTACGGCCTCGCCCTGAAGCCCGGCAGACGCCCAGGCTCTAACGCGCTCGCCGCCGAACACGAGCCGCCCACGCGGGAGCCCCGCGGGACGGGACCGGGGTCCTACGTGGCCCGCTCGGCGTCGCGCGGAAAAACCCGCGGAGGGCTTCTCCTCACCCTCGCCAGCCAGGTGGGCGGAGCAGATGGGCTACGGTTCGGGCGTTCGCCTCAGTAAGGCCGAGGCGCTCATTGGCTGAGGCGAGCGCGCGGGGATTGGCCGGCTCCTCGCCGGAGGGGCGTGACTCTTCCTGACGCCTCGTTCGGCCGGACGGAGGGGCGGCGAGGGGCGAGTGCCGGCTGGCTGGCCGCGGGGCGGGTTGCGTCGCGATGTTGCTCTCGCCGCCGCCGCCGCCCTCGTCCCTGCCCTGCGGGCGGGCGGCAGGCGGCTCCCCTGGCCTTGGGGCGCGAGCGGCCGGGCCGGAGCTCCAGGGAGAGGCTGCTCCCCGAGAGCCGCCCGACGAAGAAGGGGAGCGAGGCCGCGCCGGAACTATGCCCGAGTGCGCCCCGCTCCGGACGGCTGGAGCCGGCTCCGAGCCGGCCAGGGCGTCGTCCGAGGCGGAGGCCGCTGCGTCAACTGCCCAGGAAGAAGAAGAAGAAGAAGAAGCAATATCAGCCGCCGCCGCCGCCGCAGACTCGTGTCCCCGGTGGGGAGCCCAGCACGCGGGAGCCCGGGAGCTGGCTGAACTGTATTCTCCCGGTAAGGAGGGATGCGGGGTTTCGGTGGAGGCGGTGGGGAGACTTTCCAAGGGTCCCTCGCCCGTCCCGGCGGGCCCTGGATGGTGATGCGAGACGGTAGCGAGAGTGGCCCGGTTCGTCCATCGCGCTCATCCTTCTCTGCCTCTCCCGGGATTATTGCGCACTTGAGCGGCAGGTCGTCGGAATAGAGCCTTATTAAATGGTCCGTTTGAACCTGCAAGTTGGGGTTAGGTTTCTGAAACGGCTGGCTTCGTTCACGTGCTTTTAAAAAAGTGGCGCTGAGTAGCTGATGTCGGATATGCTGGGATCCCTTCCACGTTTCCGGATCAGATTTAGTAAATCTTTTTAATTCGGTTAACGCTGCCTTAGCTGCAAGCTCGCTCGGGCCCTGGGCCAAGCACGGAATCCAGTCTTAAACGAGACATAAAAGGGTATGGGACATAAAATAAGGTCTGGGCCTCATCTACAGTTGTTGTCCACTTGTTTTAACCTGTTTGTTCAGATATTTAGTTTAAGGATGGACAGATGGTATTTCTTTCTCTTTTATTAAGTCAGTAACCGGTGTGCATCCGAGGCTGTCCTTACAAAATCAGAAAACATGTTAAAATACTTGGAGGAGCTTGGTTTGTCTTCAGCTTCCTATTTAATGTACCCTGGGTTTCCCCGTTATGAGTGTAACTAAATGGAACATTAAGTAGGGTTGGGCCCTGTTACTATTCTGGAATGGAAATTGTTCAAGGGAGTAGTCAAAAACATACTACAATATTAAAGTGGAAACCCGCCTTCATGCTGCTGTCAAGAAAACTTCATGATCTGACTAGGAGTCAAACTCTCTTTAAGGAAGTTTTCACTCTTAAGATCTAAAGCACTAAAATCAGTAGTGTAGATGCTCACATTGGCGAAATGACTTTTCTAGCAAAATAACCATGCTAATCCATGTACTATGGATTCATACATCTTGCTAATGGAAAAGCAAACACTACTTTATAATATCCTCTTATGATTGTCTTGGTTTGGCGTCAGTTGGGGTTTATTTGGAAACCATGGCCTAGTGCAAATCAGGACATCCTATATCAGTGGTGGAAAACCTATGGTGGCATGCCGAGCTCTCTGTGGGCACACACGCCGTTGGCCCAGCTCAGCTTCACAGTGCATGCATGTTTGCCTCCTGCTGGCCAGCTGGCCTTTGTGTCTCTGGCGCATATGTGCAGGGCGCATGCGTGGGGGCGGGGTGCATTGAGGCATGGGTGCATGCATGCGTGGGGGTACGGGGGCATGGGTAAGTGTGTGCAGGCTTGTGCTTTGGGCACTTGGTGCCCAAAATGGTCACTGTCACTGTCATGTAAGATCCTCTGGTTTTGTTTGTAGATTCTCTGAAGGTTTGTCCAAAATCCAGGGCATTATAGTTTGTAGAGCAGAGGTGTCAAACCCGCGGCATCACGTTGTCATCACATGACGTATTGCAACCTTTTCTCCCTTTGAGCATGGCCAGCACATGACACATCTGGTCCGTGGGCTGCGATTTTGACACCCCTGTTGTAGAATATTAGCTTTATTACAAACAGTTTTTGTTGGTTACAGAAAGCTGCAAATGTTATTCAAATATTATGCCATTTATATTCAAATTTTATGCAATTTTTATGCAACCCAGCCTTTGCATAGTACAGTATGCCTTTCAAGGTTAATTGAGTAACTCAACCATTTCTCTTTTGATGAGCAGTTAAGGCATCATGCTAGAAACAAAGAGATCATGAGTTCTAGCTGCACCTTAGGCACATAGCCAGCTAGGTGACCTTTGGTTACTCTTGTCCAAGCCTAGAAAAGAAACAATTGCAAACTGCTTCCGAAAAACCTTGCCAAGCAAACTACAGGGACTTGTCTAGACAATCTCCAAGAAACAGACATGATGAGTGGAAAGTGGGGTGGGGAATCTCTTAAGTAAATAAAATATATTTTTCTTCCTTGTCCAGCCCCAAAAAACGTTTTCTTAATGATTGTGGCAAAAATTGATATATAATCTGTGCTGTATATTGTGGGATTTTACTTATTATGATTTTGAGTCCTGATGACTATGTGGACAGATGGATAAAGTTTTGAAAGTGATTTGTTGGTATCTTCTTTCTAAGGTTGAGAGAAAATAGCTCAGAATCATTTAAATATTTTTATGCCACTCTTCTTGTTTTAAACCAGAATCTTTACCATTAGGCAAACTGACTCTT
The DNA here is from genome assembly GCA_027560395.1 of Boaedon fuliginosus. NCBI lineage: Eukaryota > Metazoa > Chordata > Lepidosauria > Squamata > Lamprophiidae > Boaedon > Boaedon fuliginosus. The sequence continues at coordinate 223,787 of JANHGC010003073.1, read as the reverse complement.
TTGTATAGTTCTTCTGGGTTATATAAAGTACATGATACATAGTTGATATCAGTTTAGCATGAGAAAAATAGCAGCACGTGGGTAGTCTTCCTTCTGAAAAATTACTGGTTTAAAATTCTGTCAGCACAACAATCTTAATCATTTCCTTGTTGAAACAAAACGACAGTGGAAGTTCTAGATGGGGGAATGAAATAAAAAGAAAGATTGGGGATGTTCTCAAACAGCTTAAAATTAAAGAAAGGCCTTTTGGCTGCATGTGTTTTGGGTATATATTTAAGTGGAACTAGGTACATTACTGGATACAGACTAACGCAGTATTTTCAGTTTGGCTTTCTTTGTCAATATGACCTTCTCATCTTTTAAAATCCTTGATTTTAAGTATTACGAATGTAACAAACCAAATTACTTTTAAAAACTTTGCAAAGCAATAGAATTTGAACATTTTCGTAAGTTCCTGAAGTGATGTTTATAAAATTTATGAATAAATGAATAGGATGTTTTATTTATCTGAACATTCACAATTCTCTACACTCTTAAGGAAAGATGGACTATATAATGCAATTTGATAATCTGATCCAGCTGTAATCATTGCACCTGACTGCATGCTTTTTCTCATAAACCTGAGTGCTGATTCTATTGGAAAATTCTTATCAGTTTCCTGGGCTAGGAACTGCACAGTTGTATTAGGTTCTATTGATGCTTCAGGCATGAAAACCAACTGAATGACTTTGTACCAATCAATTTTTCTCAGCCCAACCTACCTTACAGAGTTGGTGTGAGGAAACCAGGAGGTAGGGGTGTATATGCCATCTTGAGTTAACCCAAAATGATAATCTAATGAATAATCTAATTAATTGGAGTGAGTGTCCTCAAGATGTTTTGAACGACAACCCTCAATAGGGCCAAGTCTATATAAAGTAATAGGTGAAACTGAGATACAGAAAATTTAGGTCATCAAACTCCATAGCAACTCTAAAGTAGCACACAATATTAAAAATAAAGTAGCAACAACAATAAAGGAAAAAATAGTAAATGCTCAAAAAGAATAAAACCAACATCTCAATCATACATCATTCCCACAAGGAGCCATCCATCCAAACTAACTCAATGCCTGGGATAGTCTGGGATAAATGCCAGATTTTAAGGACCTGTTTGAAGAAGGCTAAAGTAGAAGCAGATTATCTCTGGGGTGACATGGTGCAGGGTTGTTCTTGATTCGGATTATATAACCGGCTCAGAAAAATTAACCTTTTGGGGAGCTATCTAATACATGGCATAAGATATAGTAGGGCTAGTAGTGGCTGCTAATCATCATCATCATCATCATGCATGTTCAAAATCTTGCTTTTGAACTTTTGAAATCTTGCTTCGAAAATCGTTCCAAGGCTGATTTCTTCCTTTTCTCCTTTCCAAGGGCTTGAATAAGCATTTTAAGGTAATGAAGTTTTGGAAGGCATGTACTCTGGAAAACTTCAGAGATAGCCTTTTCTGTTCTCTACAGGGTTTAAAAATAGAAAGCCGGAAACAAAGATCAGATTGGTGGGTGGGGTTGGAATCAAGCAAGGATTATGAATCTTGTACTACAAGTACTGTAATGATTGTAAAATGTCGCCTTTAAGTCTTTTCAATTAACACTTGACCTAACACCTAATACTATAAAAATGTTGGCCCTCTCCTTTGTTCAGGATATAACACATGTTTCCTTTTGTAGCTACATGGAGTGCATGTGTGCATGTGTGATTTTTGAGTCACTTTTCTCTCTGCTTTGAAAGGTAACACCCCAGTCATCCTAGGTACCAATGAATGAGGCTTATACATGCAAAGTATCAGCTGAACTGGTTGATTTAATCTGGTTTATCAGTTGCTTGTGTTAACTGGTAAATGTTCAGTGTCTAAGAAACAATATTTCAATTTCGAACTTAATTTCAGCATGTAAGATAACCTTATCTGTTTGCAGTTTATTTAATTTGGAAACACCATAGAAGCTGTTCCTCGTATTGCCACGTGGCTAGTCATAAAATATTTCAGAGCTCCCCAGTCATAAAGTATGCTTTGGAATAAACATGTTTAGAGCAGAATCACATACTTAACTCTTAACATAGCCTTTCATGTCAATTTGACATTCTTAAAAGGTTTAAAATTCAATTCCATAATCCAGTATTGTCCCAATAGTTTAAAATTATAGGACTGATAGTCTTCCAGATACAGAAGCTTCTAGGTTGAGAAGCTATAGTGGCGTGCCTGGTGTTTTTGATTACTCCACAAACAGCTCTGATGAAAAAGATAGCATATTTTACAGTTAATTGCAAAATCCAAAGACAGATGTGTGAGGGAATCATTGGGAGTGACACATTTTGGGAGGTTTGAAATTTATTTCACTAGCTGATTACCTGGCCTTGCTCGGTTTTTTTTTTTAAAGATATATATTTGTGCCACAGCATTTGCAGGCCTTCCAAAGCCTCCGGCACCCCCTCCCACATCATTTGCAGGCGTTCTTAAGCTCCTGGCCCCCCCTCCCCCATCTCTGCTCCCGCAAGGCTGTCTGTAGGCTGAGGGCAGTCTGGGCTCTAGGCCAAGGGCAAGCCTGCTCTGAGGAAAGGCAGCCAGGGCTTGACAGGGGCACTAGGCCGCGGCCATTTGCAGGCCTTCTTAAGCCCCCGTGTCCCCTCCAACATCGTAGGCGACCTTACTTGGCAGGGTGGTCTGCTCTGTGTGTCTTGGGCCCGTCGCCACTGGGGCAAATCTGGAATTTTTTATGTGGCACCTCAGAGGTTTGAATATGGTGCCTCAGTCAATTTAAAAACCACACGTGCTCAGTAGAGAGTTGCTGCTTGTTACTGAAGAGTGTCCTCTTTGCCCCCCCAAAAAGGGGTCAAAAAGAACATCTACCCTTTGCAGACTGTGACAATGCTTTTCTTACTACACTTTTCTACCTATCTGTCAAGTTTAAGGTATATTGGTGCAGAACTGAAAGTTTGTGCAGAGCACAGGCAAACAGACACCTCTCTTTTATAGATATAGATTTTCACAGCTCTAAACTATCATTAGCTTCATTGGCAATTCTCAGGTTCTAACATAACAGTGTGAAAGAGAAATATTGGTAGTATAATAGAGTAAACTATTTGTAGTTCAGTGTTCTACTGTGGAGTCCTTGGTGCTCTCTGTTCTTGGTTGTTTTCTTGCAAGTGTTTCATTACACAACTAGGTAACATCTTCAGTACTAGAAGGGAGTTGGGTTTGCTCTCTGTTTATATACAGTGGCTTGTCATATCAGTATTGGCGGGAGTGTTTTCTTCTTGGCAATTCCTTGATTGATTGTCTGAGTTGGTAGTCTCTGTTTGGGTGTTTATTGCTGATGGGGAAGTGTTCTGATCCTTTCGTTTTCTTTTTAGTTTTTTGATTATCATGAAGAAAATGACACTCCCCCCAGTTAGGTAATGAAATGTCGGCAAGGAAACAACCAAACTCAACCCCAGGAATTCCAACGAGGAAATATTGACTTACTTTCCCCATAATTCTATATGCCTTTGACATGTTCTACTTTATTAGTATTTTTTTAAAACCTGAATCCAAAATGTAATCTTTCCACATATAAAACTTAGTTCTAGATCATTCTTCTCCAGTAAGCTGGGGAATTCTGGAAATTGTAGACCTCATACCTTAAAATTACTAAGATTGAGAAACTGCTGCCTTCTGTACTGTTTCTTTTATTTATTTATTTATTTATTTGATTTATATCCCGCCTCTCTTCCCCCAATGGGGAACTCGAGGCGGCGTACAA
>JANHGC010003073.1:205797-219906 GCA_027560395.1 Boaedon fuliginosus | reverse complement strand
GCACCAGTTGAAGTCTCCGAGTGCTCTTCAAGGGCAGCCCCATGTAGAGCGCATTGCAGTAGTCTAATCGAGAGGTTCTTATTCTTAACAGGATCCCTGTCAGATCCCTGAATGATCTGCCATTTATTTGGAGATGTTGGGGGGTGGGGGGTTGTATCTGTAACACTTTCTATATTGCTCTTAGGTTTCATTTCTCTTTGCTGTCTTACTGATGCTTTATGGGATCGCTAACTGGTACCAAAGCGGGGTAGTTATCTTTGGAATGTTTCCATTCCAGATGGCGGGAGAATCTTCTTCGTGTGAAAGTGCCTTATCAAACGGCTGAAGAGCCGTTACCAAAACATCATACTACCTGCGGGTTGGCTGAATTGCCCTAAGGGGCCATTGGGTGGGGTTTATACCCTTTTAACTACTATTGTCTGGGCTTTGCCTAATTAGAATTTGCTTTGATTTCCTGCATGTTACTTGTTTCCAATAAACAATTCCTTTTTGAAGTTTATCCAGATTCAAGAGTTCTTTTTCTGTTCTTGGATTACAAGTGAGGCAGGTCCTTACAATCCCTTTAGAAGATCCATACAATTTTCAAAGTATGACCACATAATAAATAATGTAAAAGCATTGTAATAGGTTGGCAATTTAATTTGGAATTTCTAATTACCCCCAAATGCTATTTAATTTATCATTTCTGCAGGAAGTCAGAGGTTAGAATTTTCTTGGGCTGTATTGTGCCTATAATTAACATTTTATTAAGCAGACATTTTAAGTCAAGAGAGCCAGTTTGGTCCATTGATTAAGGCACCAGGCTAGAAATCAGGAGAGTGAGTTCTAGTCCCCCTTTAAGATGCCAAATCAGCTGGGTGACCTTGGGCTAGTCACTCTTTCTCAGCCCAATCTACCTCACAGGGCTCTTATTGTGGGGAAAATAGAAGGAAGGAAGAGTACGGTATTAGAAATATTTGCTGCTTTGAGTCACTTATACAAAAATAATACAGCTAGGATATTAAATAAATAAAAAGGTTTTCTAACTTCTCTTTATCCCCTACCTCTGCTGTCAAAATTGTGTCAATTGTATCTGATGTCCTTGCAACCTGTATAGTCTTGTTAATGTTTTGCCTGATTTATGGATGAAAAAAATATTTGGTGCACTGACAGATATATCCCAAGTAGATTTACAACAAATGTGCTTCCATATTTCTTTTATGTAATGTGTTCTTCTCCTGAATGCTTTTAATTTTACAATAGAAGATAATACAAACTGAAATCAGAAAGACGGGAAAGAATAGAAAAAAGTAAGAAAAAATGCAAAGGAAAAAGGAAAAAATGAAGAAAAAAAAAGGGGGGGGGGAAGCAATAGTTAAAGAAGTGAGTTCTGAAATTAATCACAGGTACAAACAAACTTAGCATTTCTTTATCCCGAAAGGTTACATACGTAGATCAATTCATCTCAGAATCTGTCCTGTATCCATTCACAAATCCAGGAATCATTAATATGCCCGCAAAAAGTCTGTGAAGGATTCCCAGAATTTTATAAAGATACATCTTATTTTAATCCTGATCAAATAAATCAGCTTTGTAGAGCAGTGTGGTGCCCTAGAGGTGAAGACCCTCGCCTCCCACTTGAAAAGTTGAGAGTTCAATCCTAGGCAACGCAAACGTTTACCAGTGTACAATGAGAAAATATCTGCTGCTAACTCTGTGTAGGTGTCAGGAAGGCCATCCATCCAGTAAACACTCAGCTCCATTCAGTCGCCCAATTCCACACCAAATAAAGGAATTAAAAGGTCATAAAAAGAAAAAAAACCCAACAACTTTGTATTCCTTCCTTTTGTTTGTAACAATGGTTCCATTACACCAGGCTCATCGCTGGTCTGTTCTTCCCGCAATGTCATCTCTGTTCTTTCGGACATCTCTAATTTGCCATTTCTTATTCAGAATGCATTAATCTAATTGGGTTCAGTTGGCTCCATGTCATTCGAATTGATGAAGTGTGGTCTTGATTTTTAATTTGTCAGGATGAAAAGAAGTTTTAGGTACATGTTCAAAAACATTTTTTGTGTAGGGACTTGGCAGTAATGCTGTTGGAGTAGCAACTATAATCATGTTTTCATATTGTACCAGTGAAAACAAAAGTCTGTCTTTCACCACAGGGTAATTGTGAATGTATTTGACAGACTGCCAATGAGCTAAATCCTTCAAGGCCAAGGGGATTGCAACTTTTTGCAGCTACAAACTACTGTTGCTTCTTTCAGCAAAAATTTCTGGATGGTCATTAATTACTGTAGTAACTTAGCTTACAAGTATTAATATAAACCAGAATGTTCTTTTATCAGTGGTTGGGACTTAAGGCTTGCTTCTTGACTTCTTTGATCTGAAGGCCAAAGCAATAAACAACTGATAACAGATTATATCCAGCTACCCCAATAGCTGATGCTTAAATGCATCTATTTGATTAATTTATACATGAATTAAAAGTTGGAGTTGTTTATGAGAAGAGCTTAAACCCTGAAACCTGAAGTGTTAATACTTTGCATTTCAATTTTTATTTACAAATGAGAACTCATACAAGCCTTCTTGCTTGAGCTGGCATTTTTTCAGCTTTGGGATATCTAAGATGAACCACTAAATAGAATATAATAATGTAATCCAGAACTGTTTGAAAAGTCTCATCCATGGCAATTAGAAATAGGAAATTTATCACATTTCTGATAGTTTGGTAAATCAAAATATTATTTACAAACTTCTTTTTTAACAGGGGTCCTTTGAGTGCTGTAAGCACCCACTAACTAGATTCAGACAAAACAGTGAGCCACAGTTTGATTAGCCATATTCACAACTGCTGTTGTGTAAAAAGTGTGCTAGGTCGTAAGCAGTGGGTTGCGTACACCAGTCGCTGCCTTTCCACAATTTACTAACCCACATCAGATCATGTTACTAACTATGAAGTATGTTAATCTAGGCACTTTCCAGTTAACTTCATTCTTCCCTCATTCTTATACATAAACAATTCTGAAACTTTGGTTTCACATTAAGATGTAAATGATTTAATTGCTTCCAGTTTAGGATGTTATATGACTGTGTTCATTGTGCATTTTAAATCTTGATTTATGAGTTAGTGTATTATGCAAGCCCTGTTGATTTATTCAGTAAATTATAGTTTAATCAATGCTTGCTTAATATGTACAGAACTAATGTTTGACTTGAAATGGCAGGGTTACTTTCACAAGAAGATTGAGTATAGTTTCCTTTGGGAGATAAAATATAAGTGCTCTGATGTTTTGAACATCTTAATTGTTCCTTGTGGACTTTAACATTTAAAGTCTTCTGTTTAGGGTGTGATTACTTCTATGAAGAATGTTAACCTTGATGGCATGAATACTGAATTAGAATAATGATAATAACAATTTCACATATACTTTAAAAAACATATTATCAGGCTAATAATTATGCTTTGCCCTACATACAAGAGCTATGTGGGTTCCGCAACCTGCTTCTGCAAACTCACTACTTTTGAATTTCCTTTTTCCATTTGAGACAACATACTGCAGGATGTAGGCAGAAGAACTGTGTGTACCTCTCTCTGGGATAAGGCTAGCATTTATGCTTGCTGTAGTTGTCTTTTTATGGTTTTATATGCAAGGAGAAATCCTTTTTAGTTTTATATGCAAGGAAAATTCTAGTTTTATATGCAAGGAGAATTCAAAATTATGGGAGTGCTTGATATTTTGATCACATGGAAGCCAAACTGATACAAGTGCTGAGATCATTCCTCCATTTCATTAACCCAACTTAAAAAAAATGAGTATTTTTGAACTATTCAATAAAACATAATGTGCCAAGTACAATATTTCAAATATGGATGCAATAAAATATTCATATAAATCCAAAATGGGCTTTTTCAGAACTAAAATACTAAGAGGAGAAATTTTATCTACCATCTACACCTCTTAATGGCAGACACCTACATGAAAAAGTGTTTCCCAGCTCCTTCTGTCAGAAATTAGGATGAAGTCTCACTCATCCCTTTCTAAGCATTCAGCAGGAAATATCTGGGGCCGGCAAAAGAAGTGGTGTACGGGTAATCCTTGATACACGACTGATCATTTAGCAGCCAGTAGTCCTTATGACAAATTCCCCCCAAAGCTACATATGATCCAGTTTCAAAGTTTCAGTCACTGCTCCGTACTCTGTAGTCATTATGAGCAACTGCAGGGAAGCTGCAGCAACTGCCTATCCTATCTCCCCTACCTGCCCTCTTCACTAGGTCCACACAGGCCTTGGGCCTGCTCCCCACCCTACTGGGTCCCACACCCTCCCAGCCCCTCTCACCTATCATTTACCTTTGGAGGAGCTCTGCAGCTCACAAACAAGGAGGGCAGGCCTAAGCCATGTAGCCATCGAGCAGACAAAGGTGAATAAGCAAAGTGACTGTGGTCATGCCTTGCTTAGCAAGCCTCATGGCTTGTATTGACAAGCCTCATGGCTTGTTATCTGTTCCTCTAAGACTTTCATATTAAGTATTGGTTAATATGTCGCTGTTTTTATATGAGCAGAGCAAAAGGCACCATGCTTTAAATTATTTTTTTTTTAAACAGGGAAAAGGCTACAGGAATGGGTTAGTGTCATCTTATGTTTCTCCTTGATGTCTTTCAACTTCTACAAACTCCTTTTTTGCCTGAGACTGGAGCATGCCTTCTCAATTATTGTTGGTATATGTAAGTATGCATCAGTTTTTATGCAGATTGCTATATTTTGGGAGTAATTTTTATGCTTATCTGTATGTGATTCTTTTATCAATTTATATTCTGAATTGTGCTTGTATTTATGTTGTTTCTTCTCTTGAAATAAGCAGCAGGGTAAAAATGGATAAAAACTTAATCAAAAGTGCCCTAATTAGGCATGATATTTAAAAACATAAAGTAAAAGCAATATGATTCAGTACATTGGATTTTGCCCCCAGAGTATTTCTAGGAGAAATGACGCATTAAAGCTATGTGTGTTGTCCTACATAAAGAAATGAACAATGGAAGATGAAGATTTGCTCATCTAATATACAGTATTTATTCCATACCCTTCAATAATATCTTCAGAGTAATTTACTAAACTTTTAAAATATAAACTTACAATCATTGGCAGCTGCTCATAAATGTTTGTATGTAAGTTGGGATCTCAAGTGTATTTGTTACTCAAAATAGATTATTTTTTTCCTCTTGAACGGAATGAAGGGTGCCTCTCTTTAGTCTGAAACTAAGGTGAAGACAAATGGGTTGTTCCATAGGTAAGGAGGTATGGATTTGCTCCAACTAAGAGCTCTGTACTACAGATGCAACACAATTCTTATTAAAAAAAACCCCAAAGATAATGCAGTTTGCATTAAAATTGACCAGAAGCTTCTTCCAAGTTATAATTTGCCCAAAGCCAAGAATTGCTTTGAGAAGGATATGCAAGCTGAAGAAAGTTGAGTCTTCTGTGACCTGATTTTTATCTAACTTTATTTTAAGTATTTACGGTAACTTTATTTTAACTATTTGTATATCTTGGAGCCAAATAAATTGAACAAGGAAATATATAAAAAACCCTTGCTTTATATTGAAATATAAAACTTCTGAATCTGATCACTTTAAAGATACACGCCTGGTTTGTCTTTACCTTATTTCTGTTCTATCTAATCAAGCTATTGATTATGATGTTGTCATCCAAGATGGAACACTTTCAGAGAAATGACATGTCAGCTCTGTGGCAGATAATTTGCTTATATACATGCAGTCCATCTCAAATCAAGTCACCTAGGAGCAGTACTTGGTATCTGGTCTTGTCTGACTTAAAGTGGTTCTTTAGATTATCCTATTTTCTGTCTAGCTCAAACATAAACAATAAAAACAGGATTTTTGTTGAGATGAGTTTTGGAAGTCATATGTTAAAGGACTTAAAATTACTTAATTGCTCAGAAGTACAAATGATTGCTAAATTAAACAGGTATAGTTTTTAAAATGTGAATACCTGCTTATTGTGTGGGAAGCATGAAAAAAATTACTCTGTTTTAAATATATACTGATTTTTTTTCATATGAAAGAAAAGGAAAAAGAAAGAGTCCAAATTTAAGAAATGTACAGATTTATTTGAGCTTCCTTTCAACAGCTAATTACATTCTTATTGTCCCTTTTCCCTTTGTAGGCACTTAGCAATTCTTCTCGCCTCTTTATTTAGTCATCAGTTGATTTTTTTTTTCAGCAAAAAATCCATATAACCTTTGTCCACCCCACCCCCCCTTTTTTAAAAAAAAAGTTTGTTATTTGTTCTCTGAGCAAGACGGTCAGTTTTCTATTTCTGTAGATTCTAATATTTTCACAATTCATTCCTGCACCGTGGAAATTTCATTATTTTTCCATTGTTGTACATAAAATAATCTTTGTGCAGATACTATAAACAGTATTAATTTACCACGAATCTTTTCAAATTCATTGTTTATAAGTCTCAGTAAGAAGAATTCTAGTTTCAGAGCAATTTTAATCCTTAAAATCCTTTGTATCATTATGTGAATTTCTTAGCTGATACAATCTTCCCTCATGGTTTTCATGTTTGCAACATCGGTTTGAAATAACTTGATATGGTTTTCATGTTTACAACATCGGTTTGAAATAACTTTATATATTTTTGATAATTTTCTTGGTATCATTTATCAATGATACATCATTTTATATAAATTTTATCTTAAATTATGATGCACTTTGAATTTAATAGCTGTTACCCATATTCTGCCACAGATATGCATCTTTATTTTATATCCAAATTTAGCAGCCCTTTTTGTCATGCTATCTTTAACCTGTTTTTTTTTTCAAATCTTAACAAAAATGTATACATTTTTCTATTACCTATTCATCATTTATACATAATTCCAATTCCATTTTATATTTGTCAATTCCAGTGGTTCTTTTATTCACGTTGAACGTTTCCTTAAACTGCATATGAAAACCATTTAAAATTATATGCTTCTGCAGTCAGTTGTTTTCTTGACTTCATTTTAATTTCTCATTAAACCCCTGCATTTCCAAATCTCAAGTTATGATTTCCAGTTCTGACATTCTGTTATTTCTCAAACAGAACCCATTGCTTCATTCAAATCAAACAACAGCCTTGAAAAGTACAAATTAAGATTAGGTTGCCCTAACCCTTCTCTTTCTTTTGCATCCTGGGAGTTTTATATTTAACCCTTGGGTTCTTGCCCTGCTCTACAAATCTGGATAAATCTTTTTACCATTATTTAAAATGCATCAGTTTTCAAAACTGAAATTGTTCGAAATAGAGACATCCTTCTAGGTAATATATTCATCTTTATTAGAAAATATATATATCAAACAATGTCAGTTGCAACTTTTCTCAACTTAATAAATCTTTCTTAATTTCATTCTACAAATGTTCTGAAATAACATAAAGGTTATGTTAGATACGGACACAGATATTTTACTTTTTTCTCTGGTTGAAAATCAGTTTTTTGCATCAGTTCATTTTGATCTTCCACTCGCGTACTTTTGTAATGTTTTAGTTTTTATTTCTTCAAATGGGAGAGAGACATATCTCACAAACAGGACAAATAATGGTCAGTAGTGAATTGACTAAACTTTATGAAATAAAAAAGGAACAAGACAAGATTGCTCATTTTTACACCATTGTTCATTTTGGCTTTGGAAGTTCTTACTAGAAATGTAACACAAGATAAAAAATTACTGGGTAAAAGTGAAAAAGGTGATATATAACTTGAGAACATTGGGAGAGGGTTTGTTTTTAGTAGTTGAAAATCCCTTGGAGGGAATAGATATATTTAATGGAAAAAATGAAATAATTTTTTAGCTAGAATTAGCCAGAATTAAAATTAAGAAAAAGAAATTATCTTCACCTACTGTAGTTGTAAGGGACGTGGTGGCCCAGTGGCTAAGACACTGAGCTTGTTGATCAGAAAGGTTGGCAGTTTGGCGGTTCAAATTCCTAGTGCCGTGTAACGGAGTGAGCTCCCGTTACTTGTCCCAGCTTCTGCCAACCTAGCAGTTCGAAAGTATGTGAAAATGGAAGTAGAAAAATAGGAACCACCTTTGGTAGGAAGGTAACCGTGCACCTTCGGCATATAGTCATGCCGGCCACATGACCACGGAGACGTCTTTGGACTGCACTGGCTCTTCGGCTTTGAAACGGAGATGAGCACCACCTCCTAGAGTCGGGAAACGACTAGCACATATGTGCAAGGGGAACCTTTACTTTACCTTTCCGTAGTTGTAATAAAATGACAAAAATTAACAACTTCACAGAAGCCACCATTTGCATTTCAAAGGTTATATTGAAATGAAACTGTAGTAAAAATGCATCTGCCTGCTGAGCATTTGCCAAGCTCCTGAGACAGGCTGTTCCTCATCTTGTTCGCTTAATTTCTCACTCCTGGGAGCTCAATAAACTATTCATTTTATTAGTAACTTAATGCAAGCTCATTCACCCACACTATTAAACTATGCTGCAACTCAGTTTGCAATACAGATAGTCCTAGACTCATAACTGTTCATTTAGCGACCATTCGAAATTAGAACAGCACGGGAAAAAGTGACTTACGATCATTTTTTGTGCTTATGATTGTTGCAACATCCCCATGGTCACAGGATCAAAATTCAGATGCTCGTCAACTGACTCATTATTAGGACGGTTGCAGTGTCCCAGGGTCATGTGACCACCTTTTGTAATCTTCTGACAAGCAAAGTCAGTGGGAAAGCCAGTCACTTAACAACTGTATTACTAACAACAACAGCAATTCACTAAACAACTGTGGGAAGAAAGGTCATAAAATGGGACAAAATTCAGTTAGGGCATGTCTCATTTAGCAACATACTTCCTGGTCTCAATTGTGGACTTCCTGTATGTCAAACCTGCCCCCGTCGGCCCCTCAGGAAAGCAAGACCCTTGATTCCATTGAGTTGACTGAAAAGATCTTTTACTACGAGGAATTGGATGAAGTCAGGCAGAATCTGTAATTATTTCGGTTTCCCAATCCCAGCCCTCCTGGCCTGGTGAAAACTGGTCTGGGAAGGAGTCCGTCCCAACTTCAAAGACAGTTCCCCTCCCTAATTCCCAAATAGCAGAAGCAGAAAAATCGCAAGCAGGCCATCTCCATCCACCTCCCCACTCAGCACAATGGCAGACCCCCAGAGCAAGATGGTGGACCTGGCACTGTACTGCACTGTTGCTTGAATTTCCTAATTTTCGACTACATCGTTCCAAAAGAGTAAGAACAGTAACTACCAGATATTTCCTTTTAACTGTCCCTGCTCATCCTGTTCCTAGAAGTTAAGATTATCTATGTACTTAAACACCTGATGGAGTAGTAGACATTGTAATGGCAGAATTATATTTTCCTTGTACAAGTATTAATAAATTTTAAATGCTTCAGAGGAACCATAGTTTAAGGAAGAGATCAATTGATAGGTTTGTGTGTTCCAGTTCTTATAATAAAATGTTATATCCACATTCATTTTCAATACTTCATTGATTTTTGAGAAAATATATAATTAAAGTCTTCATGCACTCAATTACAAAGTCTTCAACTCAAGTGGGGCATATATTTTAGCTGTTGTACTGAATCTGTGCCTAGTACAAATAAGAGCCATAGAATCAATTTTTATAAATTGATAAATTGCCAGACAATTTTCTATCAACACTTAAAGGCAATGGGATGAAATCTTTCATGCTTATAAAATGTTACAAATTCCTGCTATCACGGCATAGTGAGGGTTAACTCTGGACTATTGATTTCTAATGTAAAGTATCCAACAGTGCAATATCTGTTCAGTGTTTTTGTTCCAAAGCTATTTCTGTTCATAGCTTTGTTTGCACTCCATAGCAGGTTCTCCCCAACCTGGTCACCTCCAGATGGTTAAGAAATCATTCTCCAGAATTCCCAAACAATACTAAGCATATTTTAACATAAACTATGTTAAACATAGTTTTTTCTATTTTTTCCAATAGATTTTAAGAATTCTTGTCCCAATATATTTGGAGGGCACCAGATTGGAAAAGCGTTGAATAAACTGCACGGGGATGACAACACCATGGGGAATACATGAGCCTCCAGATGGTGTTGATGACCTATAATGTCGGCTACTGCCTGTATTGTGGGTCAAAGTCCTCCCCCCTTTGCTCATAATATTCCTCAAGGCTTTCTTTTCTGTTCTGCAGCTTAAATCAAGCTATCTTGGGACTGAATTTTGGACTGGTGTTCTATGAAAACTTTAAAAGTTTGAGAGTTTGTGTGAAGAGTGAAATGTTCCTTAGTGGAGCTCATTCAGAGAGCTGAGCAAAGGCTGAACATCTGCTTTGAATTGTACTTGTGTAATTCCGAGGCAGCATAGGTGAGTTTTGACCTTAGCACATCTGAAGGTGGCCAGGTTGTGATACTATCATGGACTATTCTAGTATTTGATATGAATCCTGGAATGTTAATTCCAGGAGGCTTTAGAATTTTTATGGAATATTCTCATAATGCAACCCTGGGAAATTCAAGCAGTGCTTCCTTATTTGTACACAACAAATTTTGTATTATCATGTATTATGGTTGGTGGCTATGTATGAATATTTTGACAAAAACATGTTCTGTCTTCTTAAAAAGTATATTGCGGTACGGAAAAGGAAATATACATTCTATGCTGATCTTCATTGGAATATTTGGTTCTTTTTCTATATAATTTTTACTAAAAAAAATCTAAACAAGAAAATAAAAATATTTTTATAAATATTATAATTTTATAAATTAAATACATAGTAAGGAAGAAGAAAGAAAATCAAAGAAATCAAAGAAAAAGCAAAAAAGTTCAAGAAAAGAAAAAAGTTGAAGAAAAATAGAAAAGAAAAAAGATATAAAAGAAGTGGTTTCCGATATTCTATACAGTAGTTATATGTACAAATATATTTTCACCTCTTTCTAAAAGTTAACATCTTATCAGTTTTCTTTCTGTAATCTCTCCTGTTCATCAAAACCTTAAAACACAAATTCGTCATCGGTCCACAGCCGTATCTCAGCTTCTGATTTATTTTGCCACATACAGTAAATGTATTTGGTTCCAAATAGGGCTTGTGACTCCCATTCAGGGCTCATCTTGGCATGTTTCTTGGCCGCGTCCCTGTTTCTTTTTGACTCATGCAAGAATAGTGGACGGCTAGGAAACGCAAATCCTTGGAGAGGGAAAGCATCCGTGCGAGAAACTGCCTCCCATTCCTGTTCTTTTTCAAGCGTAAATGAGAGCCTTTCAAGACTTTTGGCAGAGGTCTTACGCAGTAGAAGGACGAGAGAGGTAAGGGTGAAAGCTGGTGATCACTATTCTTCTAGAAATCTTGCTAGATTGGATTTTCTATTGTAGAAAGATGTAGAATTGATACAGGTAGTCCTTGACCTACAGCTGTTTGTTTAGTGATCATTCAAAGTTACAACAGCAATGAAAAAAGTGACTTAGGATGGGCTCAGTTGTGGTCCTACATTGAGGACTACCTTTATTTGGACAAATTTCAAGAATTATCTTTTGAGAACAGTGCAGATGCTTTGGTACCCAGATGCTTTCTGATGTGCCATGCCAGATCAGCACTCAAAGAACTCCATTCCTTTCTGATCCTCCACAGCAAAGGTGAAGCTCTGTAGGTAACTTGCCTAGGGCTTATTTTTTTCAGAGGCTATTGCAAACAATGTTGCAACACATTCCAAGCGTGCAAGACTAAAAGCAGAGGCTTAAACTGGAAGAGCATTTAGAAAGCAGGAGGTGCCTTGTTTAGAACAAGGTATGTACCTGTAACTTTGTCCCCTGCTAAGCTTTTTATGAGTGTGGTGACCTCATTCCTGAATTAGCTCCTGCCTGATAACATAGCTGTTTACTCTTTCTAGTTCTGTAAGATAAAGTTGTCATCTGTCTCTTCCCAGTTTTTGGATGCAACCTTTCACAGCCAGGTGCTGGACTATAGCTCCAGCGATCCCCAACTTTATTTTCCTGTCTTCCCTTCAAAGATTGATGGTAGCTTTGGCATATTTCTGGAATGTTTTCTAACTTAACACTTAAACGTTTCCACCAGTATTAGCAAGCAACAGGAATCTGGAGCCCTATACTTCAGGTGTAGTTCCTGTAATTGGTGAGAATAGGACTCTGAGAAATTGTGTCATAATTGCATTCTGGCATCCTAGGTTTTGTTGACTCTTGTTTGTTTATGTTTGCTAACATCTGATTGCAGGATTTCAAAGTTACATGAACTGCTCTGCAGAAAGCTTATTAGAGTGGATTCCAAGATTTTGTAATCTCTTTCCATTTTTACATCACCTAACTACATGCAAGGCATCGACAAATAGCGACACATGAAACCATAATCAAAACCTGATAAAAGAAGTATTAGGCATTACAGTTGGGGGAAAAAACTGCTCTAATAAAATCATATCTTCTTTTTCAAGCATGTTTGACTCTTTCCCTTGAGCCCCAATCCTGGCTTTGGAGCCCGTGTTTATACTTCATCTTTTACTCAGTGCATTCAAAACAATTCTGTGCTTTGTCCTTCAGAGTCATTTTACATTGAGAAAAAAAGTATTCAGACATCTTGTCTGTTATGATTCTGCGAGGAAATTATTTTGTATATGTATTTGTGCATCCCCTTGTTTTGATGGGGATCAGAGGACCTGTAAAAGTTTGGTTCACAAGGTCTGCTTTAGATGCAGTGGCCCCCTTAAATGGGAGTCGGGAGTTAACCGGGTCTGCTGGGCTTTATAAGAAAGCAGTCCAACTTGTGTTATTCATTTCTGCAGTTAGCTAAAGTAAATGCTGTGTATAGCTACAAGTAACCTCTTATCTTCTTGCCTCTTTCCCTGAAGTTTTGCTAATTGGGGAACAATCATCTTTCGTATATCCCAGTTAAGTTGCCTAAATGGAAGAGAAATTTTTGTTTAAAAGCCATGTTTATATTTTTTTTCATTTCTGAAAATGAAAAAAAAATCTGGAGTCTTCGTAACCACTGTATTAGGGCCGAAGTAAATGGACAATTAATTATGTGAAATCAGGAAATTGTATCTTTGAGTAGTGAAATTTGAAAATCCACCCATTGCTATGGATCTGTCAGCCTACAAGGAACTTTCCAGTAACACCAGCTTCCTTCTTTAGATGAGGTGTGCTTCTAGGAAGAGTAGGTTTCATGTCTAGTCCAGGGATGTCCAACCTTGGCAACTTTATGGCTTGTGGACTTCAAGCCCCAGAATTCCTAGCCAACATGGGCAGGTGAAGTCTGCAAGCCTAAAGTTTGCCAAAGTTGGACAACCTTGGACTAGAGCATTTTATTTTATTTTAAAAGTAATGTGTTTGCTAGCCAATTTCACTGTTTCTATTTACTTTTCAATTTTTTAATAACAAAACAATTCTACAATATGAAGATGGCTGATAGCTATTTATGACTTTTGAAGCAAGCTTGTTATGGCTGCGTAGTGATCAACTGTAATTTGGACTTCAAGACACACACACACACACACACACCAAACAAATGATAAAGGGCAGTCTGGTATCTTATAGTAGCTGAAACAAGAGATTCCTTTTCACATTGCTTTATTTTGTAACCTCCCTTTTTTCTGTTTAATAAATCCTATTTTGAATCAAATGATCAAGTGATCATGTTTTGAATCAAGTGATCTGCTTAAACCTTTAGACTATTCTCTGATCAAAATCTGACAAATCGTCCTTAAAAGCAAAGAGTTACATTATTATTATAGAGTACTTGGGCTAGGTCACAGAGTAAATCAGCTGCTTGGGGAATCACATGAGTTCCAGCCCTCTGGTCATAGGGACTCCTGTGGTCAGTGGGGAATTCTGGAAATTAAAGTCCACTCATCTTCAGGTTGCCAAGATGGTGAAACACTGCTGCATAGTTCAAAATGAACACAGTGCTGCTTTGTTCTTGAAGATGTTTGCCTCAACCTCTTTCATTGGGAAGAGGTTCTGTGTAATGTATATATACACACTAAGGGCAGGATAAGTGCTTTTAAAAGGGAGGAGGGGGGAGGGAAGGCCACCAGCCACCCATACTTGGAGGTAGGGCATCCTCTGGATCTCTAAAGTGTTTCTC